>APFE030905763.1:0-20492 GCA_000404065.3 Pinus taeda | reverse complement strand
GCGACCTCCTTGTCCTATGCAGGGTATTCTATCCTAAAATGAATAATGCAGAAGAGTATAGATCCTAAACATCCCTGTTAATATGCAAAGGGGGATGCAACATTGAGAGGGTTTCGCATATAAAATCTGCAATTAGGCTTTACTTCAGACAGCTTGGGGAGGTGGAAGGCCTGTGGATCGGGAATAAAACTTCCTCGATTAACCATAGGCTCATGTTCCAGCACTCCAGTCTCTGTCTGCCTGCCTACGGATTATGAGGCATGACTTTGTATTTGATTCAACTTAAGTGAAGATAACAACATAATGAAATTTTGAGGACCTTTGAATACGTAATTTTTGCTATTCTAAAGAAAGAATACTGAAACATGACTATACACAATGGCATTATCAGTAAACAACAATACAGGTCTCATACTAAAACTTGATGACAGCCATGGAGGGTCATGATCCGGGATCCCATTTAACTTTTCAACATACAACTTAGTGACAGAATTTTGTCTAGCTTGAGAAGAAAAAAAAAAACCCACTTCACATCTTCCAGTTTTGAGGAAGATCTGGCTTTAGTCCTTGCTTCCATTGGCGAGTTGATAGATTTCCCTATACTGCCGGACACTACAGGAACACTAACTCTCTAGAAGCTACTCAAGGTGGCGTTTGATGTCTAATGAAGGAGATGTTTACAAGGTATGTATCTAAATATACTGGAATATGAAACCCCTAGTTTATAGGTTTTGGTTTCATAGATGCCAACAAGAACCAATGCTTAAGCATTTATACTATAAAACCATAAAACAAAACAACACGTATTAGGTTTGTTATCCAGAAGTAATATCTTTTGTGTAAAAGTTGACAGAAGGCTGCACCAATTCTTGATAAAATAGACACAAGTAATCATTTTTTACTGTAGTCTTAGTACCTTAGCATCTTCCATGGTTGGACTTCTAAAGAAATAAACTAAACATGTGATAATGTTGATGCACACAAGGCAAACAAGCTCTAGAAACAATCCTAAATATTTAAATAAGAGATCGACTCAAGATATAAACAAAGTTCTGCAGGGTGTCTGATGTATATCAATATACAACTTCCATTTTTGTTGTCTTTTCTTGTTGGCAGATTCAATTATTGATTTAGCGGTTGTGATTGTAAATCTTAGCTATGTTTCATATTCTAGAGGGCCCACCACTCAGGTGGATAGTGAGTTAAAATTTTGAGCTATAGCACCAACATGACTTTGCTTTCTATGCATTTTTGATAGCTATTCCAGCAATGTATGTTTAAGGGTTTCTAGTATTAAGATGTTTCAATTTTGATAGATTCAAGTTTTTAAGCTATTTGACATATAGGTTTATTTTTACTTCATGAGCCCATAAGCTATATTTTGATGCTATAAGCATGTATGCAAAATGCAATATCAATTTCCTCTAAGAAATATAGTTACGCTTTTGTCCCTTGGGAGAAAAGCTACTAGACCCAGAATTTTTGACAGGATGCTCTGATCATCACTAGATTATCAGTAGTGCAAATATGCTCTTTACCCATTCTGGAAGCATTACATTGGAATGCAGCTCACCTGAGATACAGCAGGCGGGGATATCTATTCGACGAAATTCGCCTAACACATGCATCTGGCCCAATTGCATGAAACAGTCAGCTTACACGGGGGAGACATGCCTATGATATATTTAAATCTTGGTAAGGAATATGAAACACCCCCAGACTCAACAGATTTGAGAAATCCATTTTTGTCTTGGTCTTGAACTGTTAGACATAAACATGGTCATTGAACTCAATTCATGGAGTGTTCCAATGTGTTTAAGAAAACCCCGACTCCTATATTTTCTCAGAGAAAAGATTGTCAGAACTAAACATTAATCTTAAAAGTATGCATAATAATTCTCGATATCAAAATAAGCCTAGACGTTTGGTTCGGTCAGAGCCACCTAGGTTAATCTCATGACACAAAAACAACTGCCTTATATTTATCAAAATTCTAATGGTTTAAGAAAGAAACACGCCTGTATTTGACTCCGAACAGGGAACTTCTCGATGTCTCTGTAATAATCGGCAATAAAGTCTACCACTTTGTGAGCATTTTCTCTGAACTCCTCCGCATCGAAGGGCCTTAAGCCTCTGCGCTCCGGTAAATCCCCACAGTTCTCCCATCGCGAGGCCCGTAGCAGCACATTAAATTGTGGAGCATATCCATGCTTTAAAATAGTATTCCGGGGTTTGTTCTCCGCCCGCATATGAGAGAAATTGTTCGCTTTACGATTTTGTAATTCATTAGCAATAAGATATTTGTTTGTTTGATCGCCGTCATTTATTTGATTATGATTCGTTCGAGCAATCCAGAGGTAGTTTCGAATGCGTGCTGTCCAACAATGGGGAAACAGACTGGCTCATGTCTTAGAAAACGTCAAACAGACAAAACACGGATCATTCAGATGTGTGTATTACTGCTCTACTTTCGTCCAGGAACCGTCAAATCTGAATCCTCATTCAATTGGGATACTACTCTAGGTGGATTTGAAATTCGTGCCAGCGCTTACGACGAAGATTACGGCACATTCCGACGATTCGGACCGGAGGGGTTGTTTCTTAATCTATGACAGACCCAGTATCAGTCCCTTCTAGTACTGCGTTGAGGCTTTGAGTCACTCCCTCTGCCTTTGCAAGCTCACGATTCGGAAATTGTACCTCTTTATCGACTCACTCAGAGAGATATTTCCTCGGATTAGCGTCTCGACAAGGACTGCGCAATCCCTCCAAGGGGATTCGAACTGCTGCCAAGTGCAGCTTTCGGCCTCACTATTCAGCACTGGATCTTCTCTTCCTGTTTCAAAATCAACGCTCTGATACCATGTGAAAATTCCTAGTCCAAGGAACCGCTAGTGCAGCAAATCTGAATCTACTTCACCTACTTGATTTTATTTTAAAATTACATTCATCAAGTTATTCTTCTGAATATTGAAGCAAATTACTTTTGCAACCTACACTAATTAAATATTTGATCTCGTGAAACAGAAAACAGAGCAAAGAACAAGATAAATAGGACACTTATTTTTGGACATAATAGTCCCCGAAAAAATCCTATGTGGAAAACCGGTGCAGCAGCTCTGAGGGTTTATTATTATGTAGGAGAAATATTTGAATACAAATCTAGGATGCTCATCTAACAATCTTTTACAAAGAAATTACTAGCACAAAATCTGAGTGAGTTTTACCTCATTTCACCTGGCATAATTCCGGCTGATCTAACCAACACTGGCTAACTGCAGTTATTTCTACTTCACCTCTTTTGCCCTCTAAGTCAGTCTTCCCAGCTATTCCGACAGTTTCAACTATTCCCAACAGTTCTGGCTTCTGCCCTTTGCGTCAGCTTTCTTGGCAGTTTCGGCTTCTGCCCTCTGCGTCAACTTTCCTTGTTGTTCCGACAGTTCCTGGAAATTCCAACAATTTCGGCATTTGCGTGACAGGCAGCTTTTCTGCTCTGCTGGCTCTCTCCACCTTTCTATCTGTATTCTCTAGAAAGTCCTTTCGGATTCTCATTGCCTCTACTGCAGAATGGTCACTTAATTTGAAATCCTTAGCAAACCCTGCTCTAGAATCGAATTCTTGATCAATTCATTCTCTCCGTGTGTTTCCAAATGAACCCCAAGCCTCCATTTTATACTTTTCCTGTTGAGTCTTCAACAGCCGAGATTAAGTCTCTAATCAACGCTTAAGATTAAAACATGACCTGATCCGCATTCTAGATCATTCTCACCCATATATGTTGATTAATACCCATTAATATTTTAATTTTCCTAAGTTTAGACTTAGGAACCCCTTTAAAAATATTAATTATTTTAATAAAATACAATCCAGGTGGAATTTCACCAAATAGTTGATGGGTTCTTTAGAACTCGTGTTCTAGCCCCTCCACAAAACTTTGGAGCTAAGCACATTCAATTCTACCCAAAAATCAACACTTGGGTCCGCATGACGAAAAGGGTGATGAAGACAATTTTCAGAGAAAGTGTGGTAGGGAGGATGAGTCTATGCAAAGTGAACTTGAGTTTAACCCTACCTTTTTTGAGGATATTATTTTTTATAATCCACTCCTTGGAGACCTTGAAGAAGATGATCCCATAACCCCTTCAAACATTGATATCAATGATTACTTACATATTGAAGAAGGGAAATGGGAGGCTCATGGGAATCATTTTGACAAGGTCCTTGTTTATGACAATGATGATGAGGATATCAATAGGACCCTTGTCTCTCTTCACAATCCTAGGCTTGTAGTTGAGTTGCATGTGGACCCTTTCCTCAACCCTTCTTGTAGCAAAGAATCCTTTCTCTCACCTGAATATGATCGTCATGAGAAACATGCTTGTTGTGTCTCCCCGTGTCATCAGTCTCCCTTTCCTTCCAATCATGACCCTAGGGTGGCCATAAAGCACAATATGAATGATAAGGACCATGATGAGGATGATATGCCTAAGGTTGCCATCCATCGGAAGTTTATGAGCTTGATTGTTGATATCTCTATCTTTTGGTTGGAAGAAAGGATCCTGTGGAGTAGATTGCATCCCTCTATTACCACTTTCCTCGTGACACTCTTCATTCTATTTTCCCAACTCCCACCCTTGTGACCTTCCATATAGCCATTCCTACCCTTGCCTTTAGATCTATTGCATGAGTAAGCAAACGGGCAGTTCTTCTCATATTGATTGGATGATATGTTGGTTATATTGGGTCTCTGATTACACCTAGTGTTTGATGTAATATGCATATTAGAGTAGGAGCAATGGGTAAGCTTGGTCAATTCAGTTTTGGTGGAGCTCTCTTCTATCCTCTTTCATACTCTTGGATACTTCGAGTTTTCTTGGAGCAGTCTTGGAGAGTGTGGCATACTTGGGGTTTTGGAGCAAGAAGGCAAAGGAAGGACAGGAAAGCACAAGAGGACATTGGGATTAGCATCTACAACGAGTTCTGATTGCAGGTACCGAGTTGCATGTATGTTTTCCTCACTAGTTTCGGCATGCATGGCACATGCATGTGGTTTATTGGTCATGATCTATCACTGGCATGGATGATTGCCTGGATTGATAGTGGATTTGCCTAGCCTTGCCATTTCCTAGATAGCCATGGTGTTGTGGGTTTATTTCTTTGATTTTCTGGTCGGTTCTCATGTTTCCTTTAGCTTGGGTTGATTTATTAGTTCCTGAAGCCTTGGTTGGACAAAGGCTCTGGAAGCCCTGTAACAACTTGAGTTGAGTTACTAGTCCTGGACGCCTTGGTTGGACAAATGATCTGGAAACCTTGTAACAACTTGGGTTGAGTTACTAGTCCTGGAAGCCTTAGTTGGATAAACGCTCTAGAAGCCTGACGACAGTTGTGGATTGAGTTACTAGACCTGGAAGCCTTGGTTGGACAAACGCTCTGGAAGCCCAGTGACAGCTGTGGGTTGAGTTACTAGTCCTGGAAGTCGGGTTGGAACAAACACTCTAGAGCCCTGGAAGGCTTGGGTAGAGACCAATCTGATGATGGTTTTACCGTGAGGTGGAATAATTGTTTAATGGGTTGAGGTGGTTTGGCCTCTGGAAGCCCTGGATGGCTTTGATTTGTTGAAATTTCTAAGTCTAACACATCAAAATCCCTACTGCATTATCTGGTTTATTATCTCCTACTTGTTCTTTCCATTAACAAGTTATTTATAAATATAAATACCGAACTAAACACAAATGCGGCCTTAACACATATACGAATCAACAACTAAAATAACTGAGACAATCACACAAGTGACACCGTTATTTTTGGACAATCATCCCCGGAGAAACCCAATGCGAGAAAACCGGTCAACAGACACGAGGGTTTTATTATTATGCAATTTTCTGGATACAACTAGGGTGCCAAAAATGGCTCACCCAACAGAGAATGCCCTCGGTAGTGGTACCTCTCCTCGGAGATAGATATTTCGGATGATCGACCCCACAACAACTATGGTAGCTCCTTAGCTAGATAGCAAAAGCTGCTCCAAGCTTCTCCACTGCTTTGCGTCACTCTGATAGGGACTGTGTCACCCTCTCAGCTCACCAGCACTCAATCTGCCCCACGAAAATCACCCAACACTGCCTCTTGGCCCTGTGTCAACTTTGCTAGCCTCTACGCAGCTACAGATGCCTCTGCGTTAGCCCTCTGACCCTCTATGTCACCCACACTGGCCTCCTCAACCTCTGCATAGATTCCAGATGCCTCTGCGTCAGCCTTCCCAGGCTCTGCGCTGTCTCTCTGGCACTATCTCTGCCTCTTTGTTATGTATTCTCGACCTCGTGATGAACTGCCCCTCGCTGCAACAAACCATTGGCTTGATTCTCTCAGCAAACCCCGCTGCAGAAAATTGAACTGACTGATCAATTTGGTGTATCTCCAATTGACCCTCAACCCTCCTCTTATACTTTACCTGTTGAGTCTTCAATGGCCGAGATTAAGTCCCTAATCAACGCTAAGATTAGATTTGGCTTGATCCATGTCATTTAGAACATTCTCACCTAATTTTATATTAATACCCGTCAATACTTTAATTTTCCTAAGTTTATACTTAGGAACCCCATTAAAAATATTAATTATTTTAATATCTCTCCAACCAGGTCAAATTTCCCCAAACCATTTTTGGGTCTTGGAGATCTTATGTGCCTTAACCTCTCCACCAATTTTCATGGCTAGAGCACATCTGATGCTACCACAAATCAACATGATTGATGTGTTTTTTGAGATCCCACATTCATACTTGGGATATCCCATAGGGGTGAATGGTTGAAGAGAGCTTCGGCTCAGCCATTCTACGGTCAGGTGGTACATGTTAGTCCCATACCGGGTTGGCTTTTGCAACATTAATATGAGGTTATTTCTCCTTGTTATCTCATGAGTATTATAATGGTTTATATGTGGATTATATGGGTATGGTTTCCTTGGTAATTATGTTGTTATTATGCTAGTTACGAATATGTATTGTGACAATTGCTATGTATGGCTCTCATCATGTTTCTACTTGTAAATGAATGAAAAATATGTCAATCGCTTAATGGATGAAATGGCCGCTACTATGTTGAGGCATCAATGCTTTTTAGCGATTCTCAAATAGGTATGAGACCCCTATGCTTAGATCTGCTATTTACAGCTGTAGATTACATATTCGTGATATGTTCGACGAAATGTCTATCATGGCTAATAGGGGTTCAGTCAAGGGCTTGTTCAAGTATTTGCTTTGGCCTCATTGCCCCTTATTATCTTTCTATTCTAAAGTTGTCATTAAGTTATGGATAGTGACTTGGGCTTTGGGCCTTAAAAAGTGGCTCAAATATCAGGGACGTTGGCACAACACTTTGAAAAAATAGTCCTTGGACGCTGGCATGCCTTGTCATGACAGTGTCCAAAGCCTCTTGGACACTGGCAGGCCTATAGCGTGGGAGAGTCTAGGGGTCAAGTGGTCTAAAATCTCAGTGGGACCCAGGGGCTGATTGGCAAAAAAGTTGGGATAGTTTGTAAGGGTCCTAATGATGATGTTGAATGTCTATAATATATATGGTGTGTTTCCATCGGTTCCACTTCCTTAACGTAAGTTAGGAGGTCAAATCATATCATAGTGGCCTCTCGTCGCATGTTTACCTCAATTGTCTAGTTGCTTGGGTAAGATGTGGGAGGAGGGTGTTACACTATGTTTAGGATGTTGGTTAGTTGGGTGGTCGGGGGTTCAAAACCTGCGACCCCTTGTTATTTGTTTTATTGACATATAAATTCATTAGGGTTTGGCGTGTTATATATTGACCGCCTGTTGTAATTCATATGCCATCACTGACAATAGTTATAATCGTTCGCGATAACCACCTACTAACCATTTGTGGAACCACCAAATAGTTGAAACAACTTGCCAAAGTTGGAACTTGCCTGCTCATTGACTGTTTGTGTAACCGTTTGATTGATTGTCATGGCATATGTTTGGAAACGTCGCTTTAAATATATAACTCTTAACCACTATTTGACCGCGGTTAACCGTTATGTGATATTTGTTGGTGGCCGGTTGGCGGTGCTGCCAACTTGGCGATCTGCTAACCATATGTTGTTAAAAATTGACAACTGCCAACAATTAAAAGCGCCAAATACTTTTAAACTATTCGTTGCAATTGTTGACATTGTGTACAAACCGTTGGTGAACTTGGAACCCGATCGTTGATTATATATATTTTTGTTTAAAACATTTCATAACTGCCAACTATTTTAAACTATCCGAATGCTACCAGTTGGTCGGTCTGACCAGGCTCTTTTGGTCTCGAAATGGGTGCCATGTGGCGCCACTTGATTGGGCCACGTTTTAGCAGCTAACTTTGGCGGATGCCGCTAGATATGGCAATTTTTCCAACTTCAGTGATACCACTACATTTATCTGGTGGTCCACTAAATTTAGCTCTCAGGCCGCCAAATTTGGTCAAACTGCCAAATTGTCAAAGCTCCAAATTTAATTGGCACTCTGCTAATCCAGTCCTTCAACCAAGTTTGACCTTGAACTTCGATTGAGCATAACTTTCACATACGAGCTCGGATTGAGGCACCCTCTGCATTTTTGGAAAGTTTGCGACGAGCTCTTTAATCTAGTCTTGGTGTTGCTACGATTCAAGGAATTTGATTTTTGGGCCATTAGGGATCCACCTGGACCAGTGTGGTAATATGGTCTAAGGATAAAGTGCTTGTACTTTAGTAAAGAGTATCTCAACACTCTTGTCTTTGCAAGCACCCTATCCAAATCATAGACCCCATCCATCATCTTGAACCTTTCTTATTAAATATCCTCAAGGTGATTTGTATATAGGGAAGCCTCCCTTGTGGTTTACTTACCACTAAATAGTTGGATAAAGTTTGATGAGATGACAATGATGGGCGATCTCTTGTCACCACGAGGTCTAGACCTACCTAGTGAGGATTTGCACCAAGCTTGCTATATTTTGCAGTAACATGGCTTAAAGAGTGGGGATTTGGGTTGAGGTGACAATGGGTCCTCCTCTTGTGTGTTCAAATCATAATAGGTTGCATGGACCTTAGCAACCTTGATAAATTGATTTGTAATAGAACCCTTAGGGTGTATTTAGCTTAAAATCATTTGGGTTATTTAATCTCTAGGATCTACTGGGAAAACCTCCCTTATGGGGATTATATCCAACAATAGAAATTATGGGAGTAATTGTTAAGGTGACAATGGTAAATTGTAATACTTAGGGGTACTCTCCCTGATTTGGAGAAGATCCAACCAAAATTTAGAGGATCGGTTCCTTCAGTGACAATGGTGACCATCCTAGTAGTTACCCCTTGAGTAGCACCTTGTGGATTAGGGATTTTATGCTGGTTGGAGAGGTAACAAGACTTAAAACTTCAAATTTTCTAAGGATCCCCATCTATGTTTGAGATGTCTAGACTCCAGAGGCATAAAAAAAGAGTGCCAAATGGTTTACATTGTTTCCTTAAGCCATGTAAAACATTGTTGGGATAAAATACAAGCATAGAAAACACATCAATGAGATGCAAAAAATGTTAATGTACATTCTTATTTGGATCTTATCTCAACTCTTGTAGTACTCAGAAGGATGCCTACTTTATATCTCTCTTCTACAAATTGCTTTGTACATAGCCTTTATTTTTGTATATATATATATATATATATTTTTTTTTTTTTTGTATCCCAAAGGAACCTAGCAACCCACCTCACACGTAACTACTAGTAAACCTATGGGGGTCTATGACCTGTCCTCTCCATAAAAACAAGGGGATTTGAACCTTGAATCTCTCAGTTTTCACAGATTTCACATTACTTCGATCACCAATTGAACTCCCCCCCCCACGAGACTATATAGTTTTTATGTTAATATAAGATGTATTTCCTAAAAAAACTTGTATCACATAAGGAACAACTAGCTCTACCGATTTAGATTTCTAATACATTTTCATGAACAATGCAAATGTATGCCCATAAGATCCCTAGTATTTTGGCTACATTTTCATGAACAATGCAAATGTATGCCCATAAGACCCCTAGTATTTTGGCTATAGTGTGGAGAGTGGTAAGTGTTGGAAATATTGAGAGGGGTGGTGAATCAATATTTCTTAGCAATTAGCACTTTATTAATCATTTTCAGAGATTAGTTAATCTTCAATTATTATTATTATTGTTCAGTAAGAGTAGTAAACAACAATGAAAAAATAAACACATTAGGTACAATATTTTTAGATGGAAAACCACCTCTGGATAAAAAACCACCGAACGTTTTTTTAATAAGTACTTTAATCTTCAACCCCAACCGAAAAGAAAGCTACAACTTCCTAAAACTCTAAAAAAACATTCTTCTCCAACTCCCACTGGAAGGACACCCCAATGCTCTAGTTTTATCAACAATCAATTGAAAGGATGCCCCAACACTCCAGTGAGCCACACCCCACCCTGGCACCACCCTACCACCCTGAAGTATTTACTGGCCTCTACATGTAGGTGACTTCATCCACCTCCCTTGCACCACCCTACAACCCTATAAAGACAAATTGAAAGATGTGGACTCCCATACCAGGGACAATGATCCATGTTACAATGATTTCAATAAATGACAAACATCACTAGGACCATACTCTTATCCCGACGGACACCGACAATAGGATTGACCCTCCCCAACAATGCCTTTTACAACTCTCAGGCAACTTGACTCTTTACGAAATATGGGCTCCTATACCAGGGATAATGGCCCAGTTACAATGATTTGACTCTTGACTATTTATAATGCTTTTGCCCTTAATCTTAATAAATTCCTAACTACTAACCCAATCAACCAAACAATAGAATAATGTATATGCTACATCTACTTACCTGGAACCTTTAGATCAAAAGACTGTCAAGTTTCTCACTGTGCGGGACTTGAAAAGGCACACTGTCAGAGGATGTGTGTAGAGATGGTACTTTTAGATGTTGATTTGTGCCTCAGTGTTCTTTCGCTGGTTTGAGTTTGCAATTAAGAGTTTAGCCAATTGAGATTCCTTCAAGTCTGAATTATAGGCGTCGGTCTTTCATGTCAAAAGGTTTAGTAACAAGGCTTTCTTTCGACTTCTGCGAGGTATTCAAAGAGACCTAGACACTGAAATTTTCAATATAAAAAGCCGAGTTTTCTTGTAATTAGAAACTGAGGTTTTTCCTTGTGATTCAGGCCAAATTTTCTTACTTAGATTTATACACATTTCTCTTCCAAACTCTTCTGCACCTTTTAAAAGGGGGACCGAATCCTCTTCGTTGATGAAGGTTCAGGCATGCCGAGAGTTAAGATGTATGGTCAATGGAATGCTGAGAGAACTGAACTGAATCCAAAACAAATTTTCAACCTTCGCTTGGACCTGCAATGTAAACAAACTAACAAACAAATTGAACCCTAACACCTGAATTTAGCGTTGATTCCTCAAGGGCCGAAAATTTCAAATAGATATTCTTGTTATTTCATTGTTCAATTCATAATTAGTGGAAGATGTATAAGGTTCCTTTATATAGTCATTGGTTAGGCTAAGAAAGGGGCTTTAATATATGAACGTTGGAGGCTGCATGATTTTCTTTTAAATAACAAATATAATTTAAGGGCTGCTAGCCTTTAGGTGGTCTTCATCCTTTTTAAGTGATAAAGGGCAACATTCATGATACCCTACTTAACAAATAATATAGTATTAGTATTAATAAATAATAAATAATCCTCCTTAACCACCGCATTTAATATTTGTCTAGAAATATTATCATTTCCATTAGAAATTTGAAATCAATGATTGGCTTAGTGCATATGGTCCCACCTGGTGGTGAAGTCAATGATTGGTTTATTGCCTTTGGTTCTTGAAGTTATTCAACTTATACACAATGAGATTGCGGCGAGAATTACAGTCATATATTGATAACCGTAGGTGAATAAGGTGTCATGTCCCTACCCCATGGGGTTTTAGCCCACAAAACTGGGTCTTAAGCTTAAAATGTAAACAACTTTCAAACCGTAAAGAACTATGTGGGGTAACACATATCTCCGGAAAGATCTTTCCGAGGACAAACCAACTAGAGTGATTTGGATGTGAGAAACCACAAATTTCTGTGCCAAATTTGCCGTTGAAAATCGGGGTAGCTCCTGGTGTTGCTTGGGTTGACATCAATGACAACCACCTATCAACAATAACAAATATTCACATGAAAAAGAGAGTTGTGTGTCTTCTAAAGATTGGAATCTGAGTAAAAGATTTTCCTATTTGATATGTGCACTTTCATCCATGTATATTTAATTAAAGACCAAATTAATGGTTAAGAAAAGAATCCAATGGACATCTGATTTCAAGATGCAATTTTTAATCATTTAGCAAAGAAATATTCTTGAGCCGTTATCTAAGCTGCAAAGCATGGATCATTTGATCAAATCTAAAACCTCTAGCTTTTATTTTGTTAATAAAATATAGTTATCATATATGTAAGTATTTATACACAACAAAAAATCTCTTAACCAAAAAGTTTAACAATAATATGGCACACAAAGTGATAATATATCAAACACCATAGGATATGGGGTTACAGTGAATATTGCATAAAGATGACAACACGCAAAAAAACAATACAGTAAGGACGAATTTATATAATACCTCAATGCATGCATGTGCAATTGGCGTGTGACAACTGGCAGGTAATAAGCTTATCACAACATCTACCTGCACAAGGAAGACAATAAGTTAAGAAGAGTTATAGTGGGTGCTTGAGATAAACCATTGGGATATACAGTAAGCATTTATGTTAATTTTGAAAATGAGTAGGAAGCTTAAAAGCTATTTAAAAAATTCGAAACATTACAAGAAATTGTGAGAACCTTAGACCTCAACACTACACCAATGTTGTTACAAGATAGGAACTCCATTCATCGACCAAAGCTTAACCAAGAGATGTACAAATACCCATGAATCCTTTTTGTATACGTATTTTAACAATCCAAAGTTGCTCTCAAGGAAACTGCATATTCAACTCTCTCATTTCATAATTGCCAAAGCTTAACCAAGAGATGTACAAATACCCATGAATCCTTTATTGTATACGTATTTTAACAATCCAAAGTTGCTCTCAAGGAAACTGCATATTCAACTCTCTCATTTCATGATTGCGAGTCAACTAAAAATCTTCCTTTTTAATATATTTTTAACTGTGTTTTTGGCTAACATGAAGACAAAGGTGATTTATTTTGGATATTCAAGGAACAATAATGTCCTACCATGATACAAAATTCCTTTTCATTATCCTCAAGGATCAAATTTTAGACTCCTCCATTGCAAAGTTATTTTTGGATGAGCATGAAGACAAATTACAGAATGCGTTTTTAGATTTGGAAAATTTTTCTGGTGTTCATTTTGTGGTTTGTTGGTATATAATTTGCTGTCCACACAATTTCCAGCAAACCAAGGATCATTTCCAACTTAAAATTTACATGCAAATTCACCAATATTTAAGGATGATAGTGGCTGGAATTTTCTGCATAAAAATGTTCACAAATCTGAAAATTTTCTGAATTTGTTACAAGTGAATATGGCTAGAAATGAGGTATGAAAATCTCCGAATATGGCAAAAAAAAATTCAAAAGATTTTATAGATTTGCTTCTGCTATAACAGGAACGCCTAGAGATATTCAAAATCTGCACACACTTCTCTACATGTATCATAAAATGGATCTCCTAAAAATTCCCAATAATCTTCATCCAAATCAAATTCTAAAAATGTCTATCCATTATAACATGTTCTTGGCTGTCCTTATTTTCACTGGATGTAGAAGAAAACAAATATGAATACAAATCTTTCTTGAGTCTTCAATAATGGTATCATTAAGTTCAGAAATTTGAGGAATTGTGACTTACCAACCCTTTGTCTTCATGAATAAAGGATAAAGGGGAGGCTTCCTCATACTCTTGATCTTCATGGATAGGCTCATGAGTGACTCTTCATTTGGGCTCTCTTCAAGTTATTATTGACATTTTGCATCATTACTTTCTTTTTCATACCTTTGGTCTTGTTACCCACTACAATGGGTAACCCCATAGGAGAAAAATTATCTCCTTTATTTGATAGCCAGCCAAACAGTGAGCCAGCCAGCAACCCTTGACAACCACTATTTGACGATATTTGCCATGTGCCTCTGCCATTTGCATCAGCCATGTGCCTCTCACCATCCAACATTTACACTTGGATGAAGGTGGGCTGCTATTCAAAAGGTACTTTGATCATTTTGTAATTGGGTGCTTATGCTTGTTTGTTTTGAGCATTTGGTATGAATAAAGGGATGATCTGGAAGATTGACCATTCTTGAGAATAAATGTATTCTCTCACCTTACCAGGGGGTTTGATCTTTAGCCTTAGTCTAGTGGGACCTCCTTTAAGCCCTTATGGTTATAGGAGGGGCACTACTTGGAAAGCCCAGATTTAGATATTGTGTTCATTTTCCCCTTACACCATACTTAACACTTTCCATGACACATTACATGCCCCATATCTCACTTCCATTCTTCGAGTCTAAATTTTCATCAGTTCTTTGGGATTTGGAACCCATATGTTCATACTCCTTGAGTAGGGCCTATTAACCACTACTAGTGGGTGATATCCATAGGAGAAATTTTTTCTCCTAGATGGTCTTCGGTCGGCAACCAGTAGCCCGTTGCAGCCGCAAGATAGCTCGATCTGCCACCATCTCCGCCACTTGAGCCAACCATTATGCTCCCTCGCCCATCTGTTATGATCAAATGTTTGAAGATGGGCCTTCCAACTTTGAAGGTATAGCCTTTCATTATGTAGTTGTGTATTTTGGCTTGCTTATCATGGAGACTTTTGTGCATGGATTAGTGGGGGGATTCGGCGGAAAAAATGGGCTTGGTTTGTATTCTTGTCTCGTTTGTCCAACTTTGTAGTTAACCTTGTATCCTAGTCCCGTGGGATCTCCTTTATTGGCTACTAGGTTTAGGAATGGCACTACATGGGAAATCCCAATTTTGGTTGTGTGGTCCCATTTCCTGACACCACATACATCACTCCCCTCCCCTTATTATAACCCCTTTCACCATATTTCCCATCCGAGTCCACAAGGAGTTAGCCTCCCTCTCCCCTTGTCCACACTTTGGGTCAAGCCTGGAACGATACCCTGGGGGTTGATGCAGCTAAAAAGAAAGTAAAAAGCATAATTTGGCCACTTTCAACAAGAAATGTACCATAAAATGCAAAACATGGGCGGGCGGGGTATACAAATTTAGGATGTGGGCAAAAGGCAACATGAGCTCTATATAACCCATAAATCGTTTCTAGAAATTCCACCTAGAAGTGTCTCAATCAGATTATTAGCCTATTTTTAAATATTTCTGAAGTCTAAACTTAGGAAAAGGGGTTAATTAATCAGAATTAATTGAGAAAGTTTTCAATTATCTAAAAACTCACACGGATCAACAAGAAAATAATCTCAACCATTGTTTAAGATTTAACCTTATTCGTTGGAGTCCCACAGTGAGATTATAAGAATTTGATGAGTAGATGGAGCAACACACTCAGTGTGCAAGTTGCTTGGCAGATCGAGCTACCTAGTTGTAGAGATCTAGCAAGGGAGAAGTTTGAGCTAGAAGGACGCACCAGTGAGATTCAGGGTACACCAGTTGGAGATAGTGATCAAGGAAGATCGATTTCCAGTAGCAGGTTATTTAATGGTGAGATCTAGCCAGAGATCGAGTAGTTGGTGTCAGAGGGGCAAAGTAGCAGATTTCTGAAGCAGTTTAAAATTCCAGAAGAGTCAGAAGAGAGGAGGCCAAATATTTCTGCAGGAATTCGTGCGTGATTGCAAGGATTCGCTTGTGATCGTAGGAATTCACGTGTAATTGCAAGAATTCACGATTACAAGAATTCGCGGGTAATTGCAGGAATTTACGATTACAAGAATTCTTGTCTAATTGTAGGAATTCACGATTATAGGAATTTGCGCGTAATTGAAGGAATTCGTATTGGATTTGCAGAAGGGAGAAAATTTATCTAGAATATTTTTTTCCGATATTTCTCTCAGATTAGATTGCCAGTTGGGCATCCATAGATTATACTCAGAATTTTTGTTGTTGCATAATAATATAAAACTCTCAGCTGCTGCACCAGTTTTTCCAGTTTGGGTTTTTCCGCGGACATTTGTCCAAAAATAATTGTGTCAATTTTTATGTGTATGCTTGCATTTCTAAATTCTTACTTTTATCTTCTGCGGAATTTAATTTGGTGAAGATTGCAATGTGATTATTTCATGTTGCCATATCAATAAACTGATAAATTAATTTATAGTTAGAAACTTAGAAGTAATAATTTTAGTTGTTGCAGTAGGATTTTAATACTTTAAATTTTCACATGGTATCAGAGCATTATTGATCATATCAGAAGCTTAGAGACGAAGAGGGAGAAAATTTCGCAGTTCAGAGGGAGATTTAAGCAAATTTTTTCCCATATCTACTTAGAGTGTGAATTGTAGAGGTAGGGGTTTGAATTTCAATTTGCAACCAGCAAAAAAGTCGAACAACCTCAGTAGAGAGAGGGTTGCACTGCAGTAATTTATGCATAATTGCAAGAATTTGCGATTACAGGAATTCGCGCGTAATTGCAGGAATCCATGATTATAGGAATTCACATGTAATTGTAGGAATCCACAACTATAGGAATTAACACGTAATTGCGGGAATTCGTGATTACAGGAATTCGCGCGTAATTACAGGAATTCACACACAATTGCAGGGATTCGCAATGTGATTGCAGGAACCTGTAGGAATTTGCAATATATTTGTTGGATAGAGGGTTCCAGTAAGCAACTTTGGGTGCAATTGCTTTGCAGCTAGACCAGCAGTAGCAGATCAACGCTGAGGAAGAGAAAGGCACACACAAAGAAAATTTCTCTCAGGGGGTTTCGAGCTCTAGAAATCTGATTTTCTAGTTACAGATCGATAGAATCTGTGAGTAGAATTTCTCACTCCAAAAGGAAGTGCGTGTAGCAAACTCAACAGTCGAGCAGCGGGAAAGAGGGCTATTTTTTATCACATTCAAAGATGGCCACAACTGGACTTAGAGATTAGGATAAGTTGGAGGGAGCCTCCTACTTTGTCATCTGGAAGGCTAGGATGTCCTTCTTATTAGATGAACATGGCTTGAAAGCCTATGTAGATAATGTGGTGGCAATACCCTTGGATGCAGCTATACCTCTAGGAGAGAGGTGGGGAGATATGGAGTTATAGTCCTAGAGTTGCAAAGTTGGGCAACGTCCATTGAGGTATCCTCCTCATGGATCATTACCTAGCTATGGGGGCCCACAATATTTAGTAGTAGGATGGATCAGTGTCAGTGATGCAGTCAGATTACTCGAGTGATAATTCCAGACTAGTTGCAGTCAGGTGCTGCAAAGTGTTAAAATATGCAATTGCGGTCAAATTCCACTTTGGATAGCTCACTTGATGGAGATATTTATTGCATTAAATTCTTCTTTTCGAGAGGACCAAAATCGACCTCGAGATCCCTAAAATTGGATAAGGGAAAGTGTACTTATGAAGAAAAGCCCACATGTACACATTTGACAAGGTTGGCCCTTAAGCAAAGTGGCCACCCTAGGAAGGCTATAAATACAAGTGACCTCTACCTCATTTGGATGCCATCATGAGACACATTTCTATCTTGGTTTTGGCTCACACAGGGCTGAGGCTCATCTGCGGAGAAATAGGTTCGCTCTGAGGTGAAATTGCAGTGTTAGAAGCTCGCATCTCAGTTTTAGGATTTTGGACCATAGTCCTAGGCACAACACAGGACGAAGTCGACCATAGTCGCTCGCACAGAAGCTCCTCCGTGCCACTGGAGCCTTTCAGTCGCACGGACAACTCTCCATCCATGCCACTGGGGATTAGGGTTACAAAATCTCGGTTGCAGACCCCAGTCACTCGCATGCCAAGCTTAAGGGTGTGACTAGGCTGCCATAATTGCTTGCATGACTCCTCCTCCATGCGACCAGGACTTAAATGATGGAATCTCAGTTGTCCGAAGATCTCATTTGGTGACTACAGGGTTTGGCAGTTGACTGCAGACAGTGATAGTTCATTATAGACTTCAGAATCAAACTTTTGAGTATATGCATTGTTGGGTTCATTTCATGGATGTTGTAGTTGTTTTGCTGGTTAGTTGCATAGCTGAAGATATGGATCATTGTACTCTCTTTTCCTAAATCATTTGATGATAATATACTAAGAAGAAGAATTTGAAACGGTTTTCCCCATAGTGGGTTTTGCCCTGGTCTCCAACTAATCCTAATGTCTCTATGTGTGAATGCTTTTCTTCTATTGTTCCTTTGTGTTTTGTTGTATTGATAATGATGATATTGTTCTTTCTACATAGTTGCATATGTTGCCGAATAATGATGTGAATATGAATAATGTGATGATGTTATGGGGTGAACTTAATGTGTTAATGAAGAAATGCAATTATCAAAGCAAAGAACAATATAGCCCTAAGAAAAAATAACATGGTATCAGAGCTAGGTTGAAGAAAAGTCATGGAGACACCTTTTGATGGAAGCAAGAGAAAATGGAGGAGACCTAAAACAATTCTAGGGTTTGAAGAAAACTTTAGGCAATTTGTGTATTAAGGTTTGATAGATATTATGAGGTTAGGGTTTGCGAGAAACCCTGGTTTATGGCAAAGATTTGAGATATGAAACCTAACATAGTCAATGTCAAGATGCTCAAGCACTTGCGATAGATTTGATGAAGCCCTAGATGGGGTAGTCCCTAGTAGACCTGGTTGTTGATAAAGTTGATTGAAATAGTGAAGGCAACATTGCCATATGGACAATAGACAGTAATGGCTCTTGAAGGTTGGTTCAAGAGGGAAAGGATCACCTCCCATTGAAGATAAGTTCTTTCTGATTTATGATGCTTCTCTATATCCTTACTTTTGTTTAGACTTGTTGATTTTTGGTAGCAACATATGTGCTCTAAGTCTCAAATTTTGCAGGGAGACTTAGGCACATGTATTCCCAAGAACCCAGAAACAATATTATTAAAATAATTAATTATTTTTAATGGGACCCTAAGCCAAAACTTAGGAAAATAAAATAATTAAAGGGTATTAATATAAACTATGGGTGTAACTTCTAGAAGAAGACGAGGATTAAGCATAAATGATCTTAGCCATTGATTAGCTTTTAATCTAGACCATTGAATGAACGAGGAGATTACTTAAGGAAGCTTGAGGGTCACTTGGAAATACACACAGAGTGAGTTCAGAAGTTTGATTTTCTGAAGCAGAGCAGTTGCTGGGAGAATATCGATAGTGAGTTTGTGCAATGAGAGGCAGGGATAGTTGGGTTGTGTTGATTTTTGGTAGAATCGAATGTGATCTAACCATGAAAATTGGTGGAGAGGCTAAGGCACATGAGATCTCCAATACCCAGAAATCGTTTGGAGAAATTCCACCCAGATGAATAGATATTAAAACACTTAATATTTTTAATGGGTTCCTAACTCTAAACATAGTAAAATTAAAATATTAATGTGTATTAATATAAAATGAGTGAGAAATTTCTAAGAGATGAGGATCAAGCCATATCTAATCTTAGCCATTGATTAGGGACTTAACCTCGGCTGTTGAATCGTCAACAAGAAAAGAATAAGAGGAGGCTTGAGGGTCAGTTGGAGAGATACACCAAGAGAGATCAAGAATTCAATTTTTTGGGGCTAGGTTTGCTGAGGAAATCGAGTGAGTGATCTGTTGCAATGAGGGGCAGTTCAATGAGGGATTTCAATCGAAGGTTGAAGAATACATATCGAAGAGGCATCAAAGTGCCATAAGAGGTAGTGCAGAGCCTAGGAGGGTTGATGCAGAGGCTAAGGAGGCCAACGCAGAGGACGCAAAAGTCAAAGAGGCCTTCAGAGGCAGTGCTGGAAGTGTCTGTGGGGAAGACTGGGAGTTGATCAACTAACGCAGAGTCGAGGAAGGGTGACATCGTTCTAGAGGAGTGCTTGGAGCAGCTTTTGCTTTCCAGCACTAGGAGCAACCGAAGTCACTGTGGGATTGTTCATCTGGTTGCTGATTTGTTGAAATATCTGTCTCTGGATAGAGGTACTACTGCCCAGGATATTCTTTGAAGGGTGAGCCATTTCTGGCACCCTAGTTGTATTCAGAAATTTGGTTAATAATAAAACCCTGATATATGTTGCACTGGTTTTCCTGAATTGGGTTTTTCCAAGGACGATTGTCCAAAAATAACGGTGTCCCTTGTGTTGTCTTAGTTTATTTCAGTTGTTGATCTATATATTTGTGAAGGTTGCAATTGTGTTTACTTTGATGTTTATGTTACTAAATAACTTGTTAATGTAAAGAACAAGTAGGAGATAGTAAACCAGATATTGCAGTAGGGGTTTCTGATGTGTTAGAT
>APFE030905762.1:96535-131207 GCA_000404065.3 Pinus taeda | reverse complement strand
GAAATATTAATTAATTAATTCAGTTGAGTTAATTAATTAAGGAAATTCGAATTTGAAGTCTTTGTGAGCATGCACATGAGTTTTCCTCCACTGATTGAGGGAATAAGCATGAGTTCTTTAATGAGAGAATCAATTGACTTAGTTCTAACTAGTCAAGTCCAGTTAGATTATTTTAACAAGTTGTTGAAATAATAAAATATAGTTTGTTAATGCTTGCATGCATGTGACAACTATTATTTTAGATAACTGAGGATTCACTCATGGATAACTGTTGCATGTCAGTTTTGTCAGATACCCAGTTGAGATCAGATGTGGGACAGTGTACTATCATATGCTTAACTATTTCTAGTAAGTAGTTTTTGCATGGTTGAGGAACTAGTGTTCTCAAGTAATACATAGGTTGACCATTGGTTGTTTTTGGTATGTTGGAATTAATAGCATATGCTTTTGCTATTATTTCCTAAGCAAACTACGTAAGGACCATAGGGAAAGCCTATATAAATAGGGCTTGGGTGGTTCATGAGACATATCTTCATATCTTCATAGTTCATTGAGAACTGGATAGCTTAAGAGCTGATTCTTTTTGTATTGTGAAGAGAATTTCCACTTGATTGATAATACATGGTTGGGGTTTTATGTTGGTGCTTTCCCCTGGATATATCTTGTGTTATGTGTGATTATTTCTCTTGATTAGTTATGCATGTTTCTACTTGATGTTACTCATGAATTCGATTATGCTTCCCCTTAATGTTTTGTAGAAGTAGAACAAGTATTATGCTTTAGGACATTGCATATATCGGTTTGTTCTACAGGTGAAATTTCTACAAGTATTAAGGAAGGGGTTCCATGGGCATATTTCAATGGGGCCTCCAGCCAAAACAACAAATGCAGTGTAGGGCTGATCATTCACCTACAACCCCATAGATGCCTCAAAGCCTCTGTGGACATAAGGACTGAATAAATAACTTCGTCGAACTGACAGCCTTAAAACTCCTTCTTTGCTGGCTCATCCAACTGGGCATATCCACGATTTAGATCTTCGGGGATTCTCTGAATATTTTCAAATGGTTCAATGGAACAAGCATATGTCAGAATTACATTCTATCTCCATTATTAGAAGAAACCTTGCATTTAAAATCTCATTTTAACATCATTTCTCTATGTCATATATACAGGGAACGCAATGACTCTATAGACCATCTTTCTAAAGCGGGTCTGCAACAAAATATCGGCAGTTGGCGGATAGAGGACACAAAGATGGACGAGATCTGTGTGTCGGATCGTCCACCATATGCTCAAATTCAATCTCTCTAAGCCCACAACTTGGGCTCACACACTCTCCTTCCTTTTCAGTTTTTTTATTTTCTTTTCAGTTCACTATAGCAGCTACCTACACTATTTAAACTCCCTAACAGTTTAAAAACTCTTAAAAATTCCAGCTGACTCATTCCTGTTTGGGTTGTTTTCCCTTTTGAGGAGACCCGGGAATGATTCAGCCACATCAGTTTAGTTTTACTGCTGAAAATAGAGACCAATGAGTGGTTATGATGTTCAGGAAACTGATCAACGAGGGTTGTTCTCCTCTCTGAGGAGGCCTTGGGTTCAAAATTGATCAGTGAATCAGAATCAGATAATCGAGATGGCAAAAGGGTGCATCCCTCAAGCAACATCTCAACAACTTTATGACTAAAAATCACGCAGCCACTTGAATGCCTAACAGCATATACAATGTAACTTTTTGTCTTTGTAATGAAAAGTTCGATTTTTTTTCTCGAAAGAAGAAAAAAAAAAAAAACCTGAAAATTATATATCCTGTTTTTTTTAGTGGTCCATTAGTTGATAGGTGGACATTAATTGAATGTCTTTGGCCATCTTCAAAATGTAACTTCGTCCTTGTTTTTTAAGGTTGAATAAAGTTACGATTTTTTCCTCGGAAAAAAAGGAAAGTAATGTAACGTAAACATTTTAACTTTGTCAAAATAAAATAAACTAGCCTAGATCCATGGTCTAGAGGGATCAAATCCCTTTTCACTCTAAAAGAGGTTTGCATTTCAAGAAATTTGATTACTCTGGGCGCTTGGTAGTTCCTGAGTTAAGATGAATCTAGGCTAGTTTAATAATTAATTATAACTATTATTTTGGATCTAGGTTGGTTTAAATAATTAATTATATTTTAAAGTATAATTATTAATTTTAGATCTAGATTGGTTTAATTATTAATTATAATTATAATTATAACTATTAATTTTATGTTTTTGACCTAGTCAAAATATTAAATAGGACATTACAGCATCTCTACCATTTTGCACTGAAGAGCACCTCTAGCCGCAATTATCATTAAACATTTATTTTTATCTAAGGAAAAAAACATTTAATATGTGTATGTATATATCTAAATACTTATTATTTTTCCATATATATTTTAAATACTTATTAACTTTTCTTTTATACATTTGAAATATATATTAATTTTTAATTCTTGTTTTTTGCTGGGCTAGAATTAACCTCACATGGCTATGATATCAATTTAACTAATTTATACCTAAATTTTACATTGCACAAAATTATTTTAGCTATGATACCAATTATGTCATAAATATTTATTGTTTTTCTAACTCCCAAAAAATGTTTTTAACTATAATATCAATTTACTTAATTTATATATCTGAAATGCTAATTATTTGATAAATTTTGCCTCATACGAACAAGTTTTAACTATAATATCAATTTACTTAAGTTTTTAAACATTTTAATTTTGTAAGTATTCCAATTTCATGCAACAATTTTTATATGTAATAACAGTTGCCTGTGTTAACCAATTCCAAGTTTTGACAAATAATCTTATATGATTTTTTAAACCTGATCTAATATTTTTTTTGTAATGTCCGGTGAGGGATCAAAGTAAAGTGGAATGAGGAATAGGGTGTTGGTAAGTTCTATAGTCGGTGAGTTTGTTGTCCCAATATGAAGCAAGACATAATTTACAGACAAATAATTTCATTTCATTACTATAGATTAGAGATTATATGGAACAAATCAAAGAAAGTATCCCATGCCTATTTTGATGGGACTTCACAGAACAATAAAGCAGGAGCAGGGCTGATTATTCATCTAAATGAGAATCAGATTTTAAAAGCTTCAATAGGTCTAGGCAATGGGTCAAATAACTTTGCAGAAATGTCTACCTTAAAGCTGCTTCTTTGCTGTCTCATTCACAGGAACATCTTCACAGTTCAGATTTTTGGGGATTCTTTAAATGTTATAAAATGGGTTAATGGACAAAGTAGATGTCAAAATTATATGCTGAGACCTTTATTAGAAGAAATTCAGAATTTAAAGCTTTCTTTTAATGTGTTTTCACTATGCCATATATACAGGGAACACAATACTTCAGCAGACAAGCTTTCTAAGGAAGGTATGCAGCAGGATTTGGGCAGCTGGAGAGTACCAGAGGAAGACCATGGACAGATCTGTGTGTCGGATCAACCTCCTCATTCTTAGTTATTTGTTTTTTCCTATTAGTATGCTCACAGTCGTTTGTATCTTATTGGACTACAACTGATTATGGAAAGTTGTTTTTAACATTTTTACTTTATATCTATTTCCTGTTTGGGTTGTTTTCCTCTATGAGGAGGCCCGGGAAATAGATATGTGACTGGGACCTCTTTATGGAAACCGTTTGTATGGGCTGTTTTCAGTGACTTTTTGCTGGAAACGTGAGCTGAAAAATGAGGCTTACGCTTTCAGAGGGTTCTTTTACTAGCTTTGTGTTGGACAGAAAAGGCAGTCCTTTTTTCTGCAGTAGCTTTATGATCTCATCATACAGCAAACAGAATGCTCACGCATATACAATGTAACTTTTTATCTAGTTTATAAAAAGTTCGCTTTTTTCTTTGGAAAAAAAAATAAAAATTAGAGATTATATAGTTTAAGAATTTTTGAAGAATATACATACAATAATTGAAGTTTTTTGTACCAATACTCCTTATACATTATTTTATGAGTTTTTTTGTTAAGAAATTAAATTGACCAGAATATTTAATAATTATATTTATATATAAAGATACAAATTATTAAAAAAAAAAAAAAAATTATTGCACATTACGTGATAACATCTCCCTCATATACTTGGTTGTAGAGTGCCTTTTGGGGCAAAAACTAAAAATAAAAGTAAAAGTAAAATAACAAAATAAAAATAACCCTATAAAAATAAAATAAAAATCACCCATGGTATTCATGTGGAATATAGTCTATTTAAAGAGAGGAATTAAACCATCCTAGATCCATCTTAACTCTAGATCTACCAAGTTCCGAGAGGGATCAAATCTCTTGAGATACAAACCTATTTTAGAGTGAACAGAGATTTGATAGTAAAATAACAAAATACAAATAACCCTATAAAAATAAAATAAAAATGACCCATGGTATTGAGAACCCATGATATTCATGTGGAATATATCATATTTAAAGGGGGAATTAAACCATCTTAGATCCATCTTAACTCTGGATCTACCAAGCACCTAGAGGGATCAAATCTCTTGAGATGCAAACCTCTTTTAGTGTGAACAGAGATTTGATCCTTCTTGGTAGATCTAGAGTTAAGATGGATCTAGGATGGTTAATATCATATGCTCAAAAAATCATAACTCATTTCATATGACATTTTTTTTAGTTAATCTATTTAATTAAAAGGGAAGAAAGAGTATAAATACTTTTGAAATAAATCACAACCTTTGATTTGTGAGTACTAAAAATATTATAGAATATTCCATGGAGGTTAAATCTCTACCATCTATCTAATAATTATTGATAATTAAATTAAAATTCTGACGATAAACATCAAAACATTGACTTTTTGATAAGCCTCGTCCTGAATTTAAAAGAAAATTAAAAAAACTAACTAAATTATAATTACAATTATTATTAATACTAGCATAGATCCATCTTAGCTCTGGATCTACCAAGGGTCGAGAGGGATTAAATCTTTGAGATTTGAGATTTGATCCCTTTCAACCCTTGGTAGATCCGAAGCTGAGATGGATCTATGCTTGTTTAATTTCCCCTTTAAATAGGCTATGTTCCACATGAATACCATGGGTTATTTTTATTTTTATTGTTATTTTATTTTTGTTATTATTTTATTTTAAAAAACATAAAACATGTAACAAGATTATTAACCATGGAGATTCACCCCATTTTACCATGAATATTTGTAACTTGTAAACTAACACAACCATATAAATTAAATGATAGGTAAATTTGGATAGACATCAATCCATAATAAATATCAAAATACTTACTCCATGATACATCTGACGATTCCAGCATTAAACAAGTGTTGCAGGGCAGCTTATTCCATGCCACTTAAATGGAAATTATGCTTTCATAAAATTTGAGAATTGATATAGAACGAAAGAAAGAAAGAAATTATTTTTAACGTCCACGAGGCTAAAGATAGCTTATGGGACAGATTGCTTCTTCACCTACTTGATGTAGTCGTCCCTTTTTCTGTACAACTTCAAAATAAATGCTTCTAGCTTCTCGACAAACCCCTCACTAAATAGATTATCCCAAGAGCTAGCTGCCAGCATATCTGCATAACTTTCCTTGTTGTCTTTGAAGGCCTCACATTCTAAAATGAAATGTTTTTCTGTTTCCACTTTTCCGGAAGAACAAAAAATGCATACTCTTTCCTCCCACACTTCTTTTGGCCTTTTCCAATGCCCTGTTTCACAACAAAGTTGATGAGAATTAGTCCTTAACTGAGCAATAAGAATTTTGGCTCTCCAAGAGCTATTGGCCTCTATGTATTCTTTTGGTTGATGACTATGAGTGGGATTAAACACTTCAATATAGTACTTTTTCTTTCTTCCTAGTTCCTTATCCCAAGTACGCTTGTGGA
The DNA here is from genome assembly GCA_000404065.3 of Pinus taeda. Taxonomy (NCBI): domain Eukaryota; kingdom Viridiplantae; phylum Streptophyta; class Pinopsida; order Pinales; family Pinaceae; genus Pinus; species Pinus taeda. The sequence goes on along the minus strand of APFE030905762.1, from coordinate 125,305 downwards.
ACTTTTCCATAACAAAAGCTTTTATCTCTTTGTTGTTTATGGGACACGCATTCAAGCAAATACCCCATTTACTAAACCGTTTGTTATTTTGCTGCATCCAAGTTTTTTTGCTCTTGCATAATCTATCATTAAAGACAATCTTAGGTCGTCTACCCTCTTCCATTTGCTCAAAAATTTTAAAAACCTTATGACTCGCACCATAGAAATTGCTTCAATAGGAGCAGTCCTTGTTTCACTTGACAAGATAGCATAAGGAATTGCACTTTTAATCTTGAATTTGTTTGTAATCAAACGCTTCTGAATTTTCCCAATTTGTCTCCACTGCATTTTAGATGTACTACTGGCCCATAATTCACAACCATAGAGAATCACTGGAATCACTAGAAACCCAAAAAGATTTTGAGTGGTTTTCCAATCCCATAACTCTCCCTCTCTACACCTATTTTAAAAAGCATAAAATGCTTTCCTACCCCCCAAAGTTCTTTCCTTTCTACAACCATTTGAACTTAGATTTTTGTTGAAATAAATTCTGAGGTATTTGTAATCCGCAACTTCTTCCAGAATGTTGCCTTCAAAGTAGAACTTGTGTTGGTTATGTTTTCTTTTCTTAGAGAAAACCACTACTTTTGTTTTGCTGATATTGACTTGCATCCCACACTTCTAAAAAAATGCTCAAGGGATAGTAAGTGATCTTGTAAACCAGGAGTTGATTTAGCAATCAGAATAAGGTCATTTGCATATAAAATAAGCCTTATAACAAACTTGCCCAAATAGATACCATCACCCCCTTGTGAATTTAACCACTCCTGAAGCTTGTCGATATATAAACCAAAAAGGGTAGGAGACAGTGGGCAACCTTGCTTGACCCTGATATCGCTTCTAAAAATTTCATAAATTCCTGCCGAAGTTCTAATTTTGACTTTCACCTCTTCATACAACCTATGAACAATTGCTCTCAAATGTTTAGGAACCCCAAGTTCCTCCATTCTATGCCAAAGCTTATCCCTAGGAACTGAGTCAAACACTTTTCTGAAATCAACAAAGCAACGAAATACTTCTTCCTTTTTGTCCCAAAATTTTTCAATGATGTGCCTTAAAGTTATATAATGATCAACTATGGAATGTTTAGGTCTAAAACCTGCTTGCCCTTTAGCACACTTATCTCTTTCTTCTGCCCACTTGCTAATTTTGTTTTCTAACATTCTTCAAAATAGCTTTGCAAACAAAGGGTTTATCATGATGGTCCTATAATTGGAGGGATTATTGATGTCACTGCTCTTGAAAAGAGTTATTGCCAAACTCATTTTCCAATCTGTGGGGAGCCCCTGTTTTATGATGTTGTCGAAGATTTTTGTAATGTGAGGTGCAAGAATCTTTAAGCCCCACTTTAGATACTATGCTTGGAGTTCAACTAAGTCTTTTGCTTTTCCAACACCCAACTTCTTGATACCCATCTCTACCTCTTGTACCGTGAAGAGTTCAGTATCAGTGTTGACCAAGGGGCGGGGTCAACCTTGGGATCCTACTCATAGAGTTGTCTTGCATAGTCAAACCATTTAGAAGTTGTAATACTATTTCCAGTTTGTATCTTTTTCGGTTGGAGCTCCTTCCAGAATAATTTGGGATTATTTTTCCTAAGGAAGATTAGTTCTTCCCTCCTTGAAACCATGAAATCAACCTTTTCTTGCTTAATAACTGTTTGTAAGCTTTGAGCTTTATGTTATCCTTGTTTGACTCTTTCCACATTCTCCTTGCCTTTTTGCATTCCTCGTCAAACCAAGCATTAACCGGAAAGCAATTTGTTTCAGACTTCTTAATTTTTGCTCTTTTGCACTTTGCAAGTGCGCATTGAATTAAATGTGTTAATTCATGACTACGAAGGTTGTGAATTGTGATTTTCTCCTTCTCAAAGAGCCTCTCTAGCGTCATTTTGAAGGTATTACAATTTTCTAGGGTCAAAAGAATTCTGCTCTATAGGAGATTTTGTTGGACATGTTGAATTTTTTACTCTAATTGTTTCTTTCCAATTCAAGAGAAACATAAATAAATTGGCTTGTGATCTGATTTTAATTCCCACATCTGATCTCCAATCAAAACTTCCTCCATTTTCTCACACAAACCATGTGAGCAAATTACATAATCTACTCCACTTGCTCCATTGTAAGTATTGCAAGTGAAATTACCAAAGTTTGCCCATCTAGTCAAGCCATTACAAATGACTAAATCAAAGGCCCCACATAGAGTAAGCAATTGTTCACCAAAGAGATTGCAACCCTTGTCCTCTGAAATTATTTCCCATTGATGATTACTTTCTTTTGTAAGCCAAATAGGGTAGCAATCATCTTTACAACAAAAAATGTTAGCCTACTCACTTGCAGTCCTAGCATTGAAATCACCCACTATAAGGACTTCAACTAGCTACAAATATGTTGCAATATCCGCCAAGGCTGCAAATGGATCTTTGTGGTCAAGCCCTCTACCTTTGTAGATTTTTGAAACCTGCAGCACAAAATAGCATGCTACAATTCTGAAGTGGTTTCCATTTTCTAATATTCTAAACAAATGAATTGCTTATTTGAGTCTTCTTTTTCTAACTGAATGAGACGACCTTCTTTCTCCCTTACTAAAACAATGATACCCCTGTGCCCTACTGCCTTGTTCCACACTGTCGCCTTCCAGTGTCCTTCAAACAAAGGTGTCTTGCACCCTTCATGCTCATGTGTTTCTATGAGGTAAATTATGTCTCTATCTTCCGCAATAGGCCCTAACCCAAGTCCTCATCTCCATGGGTAACCTATGCAGTTCCAACAAACTAATCTTATGGAAACCTGGGTATGACTTGATTGCTATTTATTTTGACATGCAAGAGTCACATTTGAGTCTTTGTCCCTGCTTTCCCATACTGACCTTGCTTTCTGATTTCCTGTTGAAGAGTTTGTTTCCTCTTCTTTATTACCATCTTGCTACTCTGTTTTGGAAGGAGGTCCAAATTGTTCTATCACAACTTTGCATTTATAAATCCATGCTCTCTTGCCTTCATCTCTTGCTGCCCTAGCCGTTAAAATTTCCTCCCTTCTTTCCTCCTGTTGTTTTACAGTTAAATCTTCTTCTAGGAAAAAATGAGAACCCCGTAAGAGATGTTTCTGGCTTAGAATGATATATTTATCACGCAAGCTAGGCATGATGACTTTTATGGGCCTAGATCTCTCCCCATTAAACTTACCCACGCTCCATGCTTGGCATATTTTGTTGTAGATCTAATCCAAGATATTATAGATCTGATAAGAAAGTATAAGATAATGCAAATAAACCCAAGAAATAAGATAGAAATGCTTTATTGATCAAACCCTTGAGGTAGGGCAACACCATACATTCACTCCTTAAGGAAGGAGAATACTCCACAACCCTTGTTCATACAAGACTATTTCTCTTCATGTCTCTCCATGTGGAGTCCCTAGCCTCTATATAGGCCTCATACATACAATACCATGCATCAATACCATGGTTTACTCATACCATCAACTAATACCATGGGCCCCTTACATTATGATTAACTACTTGTGGTCCCTTACATGTATGGGTTAACCACCTTATTTATTACTATGGCCCATCCCATTATTATATTATTACCTTGGGTACCTCCCTCGGTATCCCATATTACCCCCCCTAGGTACATAACATACCACTTTATCCAAGATATGGTATAATTAGGAGCAATAAGGATCCAACACATCATGACTGATGAATACGGTGTTGACATTCTCACAAAGCCCTTGGGGACGGTCAAATTCTTAGCCTTCCGTGAGAGACTTGAAGTCGTGGAAGGACCCTCCCAAGAAGGTCCTGCTTGAGTTAGACATTAAGCTCTCGGAGCTCCTGGGGCCTTGGGGTACCTCTTAGAGCTATGAGTGACCATAGGGTGGGTGGTTCACCTTCCCCTATAGGTGCATTATGTATAGGGTGAGTGGTTCACCTTCCCCCACGATTGATGACACATGTGTGTAGGGTGGTTGGTTCACCTTCCCCAACGATTGATTATATATCCATAGGATGAGTGGTTCACCTTCTCTTATGGCATATGAGCAGGATGAGTTGTTCACCTTCTCCTACAGATGACCCAACATACATCTTACCCATGTAGTCTGGGACTCATGGGAAGTACCTCTCATATGGCCAATGAGTTGGGAAAAGTGGTTAGGGACCATAACGCTACAGATGGATGCATCGTGTACTACCGTACTCCCTATGACTGGGATGCAGGATGTTCGACATCTTGATCACTAAGGATCAATCCTGTTAAGTGTTCTACCCTAGGCATGAAGACTTGCCTCTATCATTTTTGGTGAGGGTGGCAAGGTCTTGTGACCCACCCTCTTTCGATCCTCAGAGTGTGATCCTTGACCTTGCAACAAGTTGATAGAGGGTTGAGTTGGGCTGCCCAATGTGGTTCTAGGTTGAGTAGAGCTCCCTGATGTGGTTCTGGATTGAGCTAAGATATCCGATGTTATTGTGGGTTGAGTTGGGCTCCCCTATGATGAAAAATCATTCTTCTTCAGATTTGAGATTGTTCAACAACTTGAGATGTGATTCGACGATGATCATGATTCTATTGCAGATGACCATATTGAGTACTATATATAGGATAGAAACCGAATTCCTCCCTCTAATGATGATGTGGGTTGAGATGGACTCCCATATGATAATTCTTTTTCTTCTTTTAAATCGAGATTGTTTAGCTGATGATCAAAGAAAAATGAGATGAGATGGATTTTTGTTGATATAGATGAATTACAAGTCACGTGATTTGACTCAAAGTCTAGTACAGCTTGAGGATCGATCTCCCCTACCTTTGATTATTGATTATTCTTCTTCTATATGATGAGATGTGATATAATGATGATACAACTACATAACTATTGTTATATTGTGACATGAGATCTAAGATGGTATTGTTTCGAGAGGAAGTATAACAAGGATAAAAAGGGACTTATGATGCAAATGGAAATTTCTCCCTAGTTGAGAGGGAGTGTTAAAATTGGGTAGCGTCGGGACAAATTTACCATAAGGGAAACCCTAAGTCGTATATGAAGCCTATCTTGCCAAAACATGAATTATAAAATAAGAATTTTTTTGGGTAAATATTTATAAGAATGTTTATTAAATAATATGAAAAGAAAGAAACACAAATTGAATTTTGAAGTTTTCTCGCTCCATGTTTTAAAGTCATGGTTTTCAACTGGCATAAATTAATATAAATAGATGGTTGAGAACTCAATTTAAAACATCATCAAATTATGATTAGAGATATGTATGTATCATCACAAAGGTTGTGGTTTATCGCAGAGATCCGTATAACGCTTGTGTTCTCGCTCTAAGACATTTTGAAGCACTCGATTATGTATTTGAGGCATGTTCTCACAATTCTTGGTGGATGGAAAGTTCTCAATTATTTTGTATGGTCTCGCTATCTCTTATGGTAATGTTACTATGGTCACAACTCTTCAGTGTATGGTCACATTTGATTATGATTTAAATATTGTGCAATGAGCACTTACATCTCAGATATATATGACTAATATTATCGCATCAATATGCAATATCTGAAGCTATATGTAAAATTGCATGAAGTAAAATGTAGTGATAAATTTATTTAAGGGTTCATTAACGTTGCACTTGTTCCAATATGATTCACTATGGTTTGAATTATTATTAAATTGCATCGCACTTGCCATACCTCATGCATTACAGATCACACAAAGTGGTATCTACGTTACAACACCTTTCTTGTTTTCGCTTCAGGACTATGCTCTTTTGCAGGGGCATCTATGACCCGCATTATAATTCTTGTCTCTCCTGGGCATAATAGTATGGACGCATTCGTTACAGAATGAATGCTTTATTATTTTTGTCTCATCTGAGCACAACAATATCGCCACATTCATTATAGTATAACCACATTAGTATTATGGGAATTATTATTCAATTGTTACGGCTCTGTAATGGTTAGTCACCCAATAATGATCTCGCTATAGTTCCACATCATTATATATATATATATATATATATATATATTGGCAATGCATCATATGTACAACATCATGAAAATTTGGTTGGTTCAGGCATGGAGTTGATACTCAGATATAAGTATTATATGCATGTATCTTCTCTATTGAGATCACAATTTATGACATCACATTGGCCACAATTGTAGTTATGGCACCACAATTAAATATATGATTGGCACAATATGTATGACATTGTAGTGTGGTATCGTCATAGCACTACATATTCTTGCAATCAGTGTTATGGCTTGAAATCACACAATAGTATGTAAGTTGTGTACTCATTTAGCAAACTTATTCTTATCAGAGTCAGAAGGCAATTAGATGATGGAAGTCCTCGTGGATGTATCTCTTATTGTTCACAAACATGGTTGTGAACCTATTTTCTTTTCGGGAGCCTAATATGATTTATGGTAAATCATAATGATGTACTTTGTATCTTAGCTAAACAATTGCTGAAATCTAATAGAAGAAGAAGAATAATTTCGTTTTCCTCCTTATGGGGTTTTTCCCTGGTCTCTGACCAATCCCGGTGTCTCTATGTGTGTATGCTTTTCTTCTGATGCTTAGTTGCATTGTTACTAACATTTTTCTTTAATGGATCTTTTCAAGACTCATATGCTTTCATGGCTATTCTAGATCTTTTTTGTATAGCTACAGGCATGCAGCCAAATATTGCAAAATCAACTATTATCATAGTTTCCTACCAGCTGAATGAAGCAAGATTAGCTAGCCAATTTTTTGAATATGAGTGTCAAGATCTAGATGATGGTCTTAAATATTTGGGTTTCAAATTGAAACCAAATGGATATATCATAGCAGATTGGACTTGGCTTATAGCCAAGATCGAGCAGAATCAATATTTGGCAACAGAGATGGATTTATAGAGTAGGTAAGTAACTCTCCTCAAGTCGGTCCTACAAGCTATTCCGATTTACTGGATGTCGCTGGCCTGGATTCCCAAAGGCATTTTAAAAATAATTCAAAAATTATGTTGTCACTTCCTTTGGCGCGGACAAATTCCAGGGAGAACTTTTGCTTGGGTCCATTGGGACAGCATTGACAAACCCAAAAAACTGGAGGGTTGGGGCATAAAGAATTTGCATTTATTTGTTGAGGCTTTGGCTGCAAAATTGGGCTGGAAACTTATTAATTCTAGAAGTCTTTGGCAGGAAATCACTTATCATAAGTACATATATTCGCTGTCAAATCTAGAATGGATCCATAGACCTTTAGTTCCTAAGGCTAGATCCTCCATAATTTGGAAAGCATTATCTCAATCTGTCTCTCTGATCAAGCATGATCTGCCTTGGAAAGTTAGCAATGGCGTTCAAGTGAGGATTGGTTTGGACACATGGAGTGGATGTGGGAATGGCCATATTCTCCCCCATCCTCTTTTCAATTTCCTTCAAGACTCAGGCATCACCCACTTATCACATATAGCAGATGATATTCAGGACAGGTGGAAAAACCAGATCTGGAAGGACCACAAAACGCTCAACATTTCGACAATTTGGGTCGATGATTGGCAGAGATTCATAGGCTCATTAAAGGAGGCCAATGTGCGTATAAACGACAATCAAGATGTCCTTGTCTAGACATTGGATCCCCAAGGCAGATACTCCCCCAAATCAGGTTATGCTTATACAATGGTGGCCAGACACACGGGTGATTTCTCTTGGTGTTGGAGTCATATCTGGAAATTAAGGGCCCCTCCCAAATCTAGGCTTTTCATGTGGTGCATTTTAACGGACAAGGTTCCCACTAAACTAATGTTGAGGCGTCATGCAAATTGCGGGCCTTCTAGATGTTGTCTATGTAGGATGCAGGAGGAAGATACTTCTCATTTCTTCTTTACTTGTTCTGTCTCGAAATCCTTCTGGAAAAGGATCCTCACTTCACTAAATCTACATATTGATTGGTCGGGATGAGATATTGAAGAGGTTTGGCAAAGATGGTGGATAAAAGCCAACTCTCAGAAAACTAGATGCCTTCCACTGCTAATTGCCTCGGGAATCTGGCTTAATAGGAAAAAATCCATTTTCAAGAATTCCAAAATAGATTGGGACTCCTCCAGTATTTCGTTGTTGTCTTTATACAATTCACTCCAGGAGGACCAGGACATTCGACCCCCCTCGGATCTTTACCTAGGAATCCATAGACATAAACTCCCCCTCGGGTTATTTTGACGCCTCACCACAAGCTGAAGGCTGTGGTGGAGGGGCGGTGCTGCATATGAATAATGTAGTGTCTTATAGAATCAAGGTCAGCCTTGGTAGAGGCACCAACAACTATGCTGAATTGAGCAGTCTAAAATACCTTCTCCTTTTTGCAAAAGAACAAAATTGCCAATAACTTCAGATATTCGAAGACTCACAGCTCATAATTCACTGGACAAATGAAGTTAATCATTGTCACTTGCACACACTTAGAGATATTTTGACTGATATCCTTTCTCTAAAGTCCCAATTTGATTCATTTGTATGCTCACATATATACAGGGAAAGGAATGAGAACGTTGATCGTTTATCCAAAGAGGCAGTGCAACTGAACAGAGGTCAATGGCAGATGCAAGAATACAGAGGCGACAGTTTCTACAATTACTATCATCGTCCTTTTATGGACATGATTGGTTCATATCAGAGTGATCGCTAGATCATTCAACATATTTTCTTTTACTTTCTCCTTATATGTATATAACTTACCAGTTTTCAGTATATTTTTGGACAAAACTCATATTCTCATAAACTTACAGGACTTCTCAAAAGTTTATTATCAGTAAGCATCATAATAGTTTTTGTAAAGTTTATAGTAGCTCTAAATAGTACTCCCTTTTTGCTGACAATAGTTCATATCTGCGGTATCATACAACATGTAATTTTCATATCTTTTTAATGAAAATTACGCTTTTTCCTAGGAAAAAAATAAATAGCGGGGTGAATTCATATGTAAATGATGAATATATATGAATGCAATTATCAAAGCAAAGAATAATACAACCTTAAGGGAAAATTTAACACTATGGAAATTGGCAAACGCATTGACAAAGACAAAGAGGCAAGTAATGAGATTTAATTATGAAAACAAAGGAAAATAGGAGAAAACTAAGGTGAAGAGACACAAATTTGCATGCAAGGGAAATTAGAGGAAAAATGAAGGAAAATGAATAAAAAGGAGTCATTAACGATAAAAAGGCATCAGTGAAATGTCTATCCTGCATTAGGCATGTCTAGGTCAAGATATTGCTTAAGTTTTGATTATTTAGAATTGTTATCATTATCGATATAATTATGGAAAATTACAGGCAGTGGCTTTGAGGCTTGCCTGAAAACGTGGCATAGATATCACAAGTGCATGCACTGAATTGAAGAACTTGGGTCATAACTGCATACAGGCAAGCTTGTGAGTGCGGTTATAGCCTCCCAACCACATGCATGTAGTCTTGTGGGTATAGTTGGAGTGTAAACTATGTGAAAAAGAGTTCCATCTCAGAGATTGAATACCTAGGGTGGTTTGCAAGCTCCTTAGTGGTCTGTAGTTTCTGAGGGATGTCAATTTGTTGTCGGTTTGTCAGCCCCACTTCCATAACTGGAACTTGGAGGTCAGGTCATATCATAGTGACACTTAACTCATGTTTACCCTAAAGAGCTTGTAAAAGTGGGTAAATCTGAGAGGGGTGGTTACCATCAAAGGAATAATTTAAAACATTATTCACATCATTTAGTAGGAAAACTTCAATTCTAAATATGTTATTTCTTCCCTTCTCGATGAACCCACCTAAAATCCCCCTTGTACAGTAAAAGGAAATTGACATGATGAGTCAATGATTATTCTAATCCCCTTGAGACTCGTGGAATGCCAATTGGTTTGGGCTTCTATATTCCAAATATTTCATTCACCCAAAGCACCGTGTTATATGGAAAATTCACTTTTGCAGACAAAAATGAACTCCTTAGATTTAATGGTATGGTCTAGAACAATAGAGGGCTAAAAGATCAATGTTTTCCTTAAAGAGATTAGACTACAGAAAAGAGACCAACCTAGAATATGTAGGAAGTCATCCTCTTCTCTTTTCTTGTAAGCTCCAATCCTAGTTCCATGCACTATAAATGGAACCTGTAACAATAACTAAAAAAAGCAAAGGAACTACAATATCCACATAACATAATCTAATATATTTATTCAATGAGTCAACATGGCATTGAAATACAAGAGCATAAGCATAACACACGTATAGGAAAACATGATGTTTTTTGCATTAATAAATAAAGTAGAGAGTTACAACCATATATAGAAGTTGACTTTGTAGATGTCTCCCCAATTGACTTGTCCTTCCTTGCCACAAAGCAAACCTTCACACTCAACCCTATTGCAAATGGATGATGATTCCTTAAGCTCAAAGAACCAACATGAGGGCACTAACAATCTCCAAAATCCAACCCAAGCTCCATGGGAGGTAGTACATTTATAGGGTAAACATGGTAGTTTAGGATTTATCAATCTAGGCTTAAGATCCACTTATGAAGGAGGATAAGATCAAGGGATAAGAGATAATAGTTCCAAGCTAGGATCATATAGGAATTCTAGATCTCTATCCATGTTAAATGGTTGAAACCACCTTAGAAGCTTCTGGAAGAAGAGGCTTCGAAAATATTTTTTAATTTTCTTAGAATCAACGCATCGGCAAAAGGGAGCAACACACGTTGATCAATGCCAATGCTTAGGTATGCAACTTGCACCCAACGCAGGTAGTCAGTCATGCAAGGTATTCATGAAAGTGTATGATCAACTAATCAGATGGTGATGATGAGATGAGAAAACCAAAGCTCATTTAGCAGAAACAAGCTGACAAAATGGCAATCACGAGAAGTAAATCGTGAGTGGTTTCATTTTTACACAAGCTTGAAACAAAGAAAAACTATGCTTTAGGCTGCTTTCATTTTTACACAAGCTTGAAGCATGTGGAAACTATGCTTAGGATTGGTTTCATTTTTAGACAATCTTGAAACGGAGAAAAAATATGCTTGAGAATGGTATTCACGCCCCTAACATAATGACTTAATTCTAGGAACATGCCCCCCAAGCTTCATTTCATTCACCCAAGTAGACTACTGTTACTAATAGGTGGATGAACGAAGGTTCATTTACGAGATCAAGTGAAAGACTCGACTTGGAGGGATATTTGTTTCATTTTTTAACGAGCTTGACACAGATAAATAAACTCTGCTCAAAGACCTTATTTCTTTTTTTAATGAGCTTGACAGAAGAGAAGGAAATTTTCTCCAAGACCTTGTTTCATTTTTTAAGGAGCTTGACACAAGAAAAGAACTCTACTTTAGGACCTTGTTTCATTTTTTAAGGAGCTTGACACAAGAAAAGGAACTCTGCTTTGACACCTTATTTCATTTATTAGAGAGCTTAACACAATAAAAGGAATTCTGCTATGACACCTTGGTAGCTTAGTAACCTTGTGGGTGAAGGTTAACTGCTAGTGAGGGATATCCAATATAGGATGGGATGGATTGGGCTACTGACATTTGCATCCCACCTTGATACATATTGTTTTGATAAGTAAGATAACCCATACCAGGTTGTCTAGTCCTAGGAAAGCTCTGATAGTTTGGGTAGCCTTGATATTGTTGGGTGTTTAGATCTTGGAAACATTGGCCTGAATACGGTTGTTGCATTGTTTTCTGACCAACATGAGCTTGGGGTATTCCTTGTAATAGTTGGCCTAACAAAATTTGCATCATTCTTGGAACAGGTTAACTAATTGGAACCTATGGCATGTTATAAATGGGTTGACTTACTTGTACCTATTGAATAGTTTGAACAAGTGAGTCATTACTTGGAGGGGGTTTCGTGACAATATGAGAAATGTCCCCTTGTTCAACAAGATCTGAAGAAACAAGAAGAACCTAAGCGTTATGAACCTCACTCTCTGTGGGACAAGTATGATAAACTAGAGGTGGAATCAAGTCAACCATTTTCACAACCAATGTTTGGTTGGGAACAAACTCGTGGGATTCACGTCCAAAGAGAGTGGGATTTGCTAGATTTTGATCAATCACTCCATCAAATAGTGGAGGATTGGGATAAAGCTTTCAGTAACCAGTTGGATGTCGTGGCTGATAAGTTGTAAGGTTTCCTACACTTTTGAAGCTTCATCCATATAATGACAAAGGTGAATAAGATGATACCTTTCAAATAACCCACAGGGAAACTGAACTTTACCCTCTTTCCTGTTGACCTTACTATCACTAGTTAACGATTTATCACCAGCATGATCCCTAGAGGTTGATGACAAGGGGTGATGAAATTAAGTTTCTTGACATTAGTTGTATTCAGAACAATCTTTTCTTGGTTTCCCCCTTGCTTATTTGGCTTCTCCTTCTTCGTCCTTTTCTTCTTCCTCTTAGATTCTCGGTTACTTGAATCAAGACTTTCACCAGGTGAGGAAGAAGAAAAGGATGAAGAAACAACAGACGAAGAAGGCAAATGGTCAACTTTAGGATCAACTTGAGGTTGGTGTTGTTCAAGAAGACTACCTGGTTGAGAAGTAGTCTAAACATTTAGAAAAAAGGAGGTCGAAAACAATCAAACTGGTAAACCAATGTTAAATCTAGGAAGGGACAATGTTGTCATATAAGGAGCACCAATATTTCCAAAAGAAGGAAAAGGATTAGGATTCTTGTCAAAAGGGTTTCCTTAATTGGTGGACTCAAGAAATATTGCCATTAGTCTCAACCTAAGATCTACTAAGAAGTTGTTCCATGGTGAGTGTGTTGTTCCATGGTCTATTAATTGATTTTAGAAATTAAAGAGACAAATAAAACAAAACAGGGGTAACTAGGCAGATAACGGATTACCAAGTCACTTTTGAACTACAGAACACCGTTTCTAGTACGTGTGTGCAATCTATCAGAATGTTGTGTTCGGAGTATCACAGTAGACAAGGTGACCAACTCGGTTACCTATGGCAGGATAACAACCTATAGGGAACTTCCAAAATACACCCGAAGGTACGTGGAAGTGCAATATGTAGTAGTGTTGCCTAATGCGTCCTATACAATAGGAAGTATTCCGATACACTTTTCATACGTGGAATGCTATCTAATATACCTGAAGGTACGTGGAGAATGATATGATATACTTACATACGTGGAATACCGACTACCCCTATAATGTAACGAAAACAAGTAACAACAAATCCTACGTTTAAAGACATCATAACACATCTCTAGACTAGACCTCTATGTGTGTTGTTAATGTTCCAAATGCTCCTTAGATTGATTGAATAAATTTTAGAAATTGAACTTTAATTAAGTTTCAGTTTCAAGGCTCAAGGTATGAGTTCACCTGAATTCCCTATGATGTAACTAGTATGAGAAATATCTCTTTTTCTTCAATGAAGATCTATCTACATTAAGGAAGAAACAAACAATTATGCAACAAACAAAGATGTAGCAAATAAGAACTTCCTAACTAGATCTTTTAATTTCACTATTCCAATTCAATTTAAAGCCCTAAATGATGCCAAAAATGCAATGTAATCTATGCACAATTCCCCTGAAATTTATGCAAATTTAAGCTATACACAAATTCCTTTCCTACTATGAATATGAGAATTCTAAGTATGCAAATGTAATCTATACAAGATAATTCTTCCAAACAAATACAAGACGATTCAACCAATCAAGTGTGAGTAAAGGAAATTCCCAATGAAATCAAATGTAGTTTGAGATTTCATTAAAAAGGACTTAAACTAAAATTGGGTGAAAATTCCATAGAACCAAAAGAGATGACACTCAAAGGCGATTAACACTCATAAACAATTTCACACAAAAGGATTGGATTTTTAGAGACATAGACAAGCTCAGAGAAAAGAAAAAATTTATGAACCAAAGCAAAACAAAGAGAAAGGCAAAAAAAAATGCAATTTTTTTGCATTCTAAAGGATCAACACAAGTGCAGAAAGGACACCAATGTGCATCAACACACTTCCAAAGAGAAGGGACTGTGCTGTAGTGGTCCATCACTGAACAGAGAGTGTGCTGGAGCTAATTTGGCCAAAAGATGACGCAAAGAACCCTACCAAGCTCAAAAGTGTGTTTTCCTGAGGTCAATTAATGTCTGAATAAGTCAATTAAGGTCGCTTTGAAAGGTGAAAAAATGCTAAGGCCAAGGAAACCACTAAGGGAAATCTCGATCCCCAATGGAGTCGCCAATTTGTTATATGGAAAATTCACTTATGCAGAGAAAAATGAAGTCCCTAGATCTAGTGTTCTGATCTAGGACGACATAGGACAAAAAGATCAATGCTTTCCTTAAAGAGATTAGACTACAGAAAATAGACCTATCTGGAATCTGTAGTAAGTCCTCCTCTTCTCTTTTCCTGTAAGCTCCAATCCTAGTTCCACGCGCTATAAATGGAACCTGAAACAATGACTAAAACAAGCAAAAGAACTATAATATCCACATTACATAATTCAATATCTCTATTCAATGAGTCAACATGGCATTGAAGTACAAGAACATAAGCATAACACAAGTATAGGAAAACAAGATGCTTTTTTAATTAATAAATAAAGGAGAGAGTTACAACCATATATATAAGCTTACTTTGTAGATGTATCCTCAATTGACTTGTCCTTCCTCACCACAAAGCAAACCTTCACACTCAACCCTAATGCAAATGGATGATGATTACTTAAGCTCAAAGTAGCAACATGAGGGCACTAGCAATCTCTAAAAGCCAATCTAGATTCCATGGGAGGCAATGAATTTATAGGGTAAACATGGTAGTTTAGGATTTACCAATCTAGGCTTGAGATCCAGTTATGAAGGAGGATAAGCTGAATGGATAAGAGATAAGATCTCCAAGATAAGTCAGATAGGAATTCAAGATCTCTATCCATGGTAAATGGTTAAAACCACCTTAGAAGCTTCTAGAAGAAGAGGCTTCAATTTTTTTTTTTAATTTTCCCAAATTTCTAGAATCAAGACATCTGCAAAAGGGAGTAACATGCATTGATCAACGCTAGTGCTCAGGTATGCAACTTAAAACCAATGTAGATAGTCAATCATGCAAGGTGCGTTGGGGTTGAAAACACTGTTTTGAGCAAATTGTCCTTGAAAATCAAAATCTTTGGAGAAATGATGCTTAGGGATTTGTAAAGGGATTATGACAAAGTGTTCAAGGTTGTTGATTGATTTGGTTTCATGCTTTTTAAGCCTATGTGACAAAATGACTTGTAACACAATGGTTGTTCATCTTCTCACTAAATCACATCATTTAGTAAAAAGCTTTATCACCCAATCATGTCAACATAGGTGAATAAGGGTTCATTTAGTTAAATTATAGCTCATAAATTGAGCAGGGTTAAGGTCCTCCATTACATTCCCCCTAGTGATCTATCACTCACTTGAATAGATGTGATTCACTTTATTGAAATCACAATGATCCATTTTCTTCAAATTAAAAAAATAATACTTATTTTTAACAATCGTTCCATACCACTTAACAAGTTCATATTATTCCATTTGTAAAAAATGTTGTTCATTTCTTCAATATCAATCCTATTCTAATGTAAACATTAATAAATTCGAAGTACGCTAAATGAAATGCTTCATTAATAAATTCGAAGTACACTAATAAAAATCACATAGAAGCTTATCGAATGAATCTCCTCTTTTCTTTGAACAACAACATCCAAATTCGCCTAGGCATTTCCCTCTCCACTTTGACATATGCGAGTGAACAACATCCAAATTCAATTCCGCAGTTCCTGTCCCCACTTTGAAGTATGCTACTCATTCTAATTGAAGATGTTATTCCTAGTTATTTGAAGTACATCGTCAATTGTTTTGTTAAAATTGATCCATGTGATGAAGTGCGTTGTATTGTATTATACCACACCCGTGGGTGGAAAATGCACCAGAGTAGAGGAATGCTATAAAATGGAAAGAGATGGACAGGTCAGTTCATACCTTTCTCGGCCTTTTGGCTAAGATCAAGTGTAGTATCTGTTCTTATCAGTTTAATATCTGATACGTGGTTCATAGAACCACATGATATTAAATGAATTTTTCTAGAGGGAGAGCTTACATACAGTAGCTTGCTGCTGGGGCTCTCAAGCGTCGCTTGTGCGTTGCACTACAGCGCAAGCCAGGCGCACCCCACCGATACAAAACTAAATTGAATTTGTTTCGAGTAGGATGAGTTCTGCTTCCTTCATCTTGAAGTAGAGGGCCAATTAGCACTTATTGTTTTCAATAGGCTGAATTCTGTGTCTTTACTTAAATCCATTCCTGGAGTGCTTATTTGACGTTAAGACTGCGCAGCGTACCTGTAATTTACCCCTTCTATATAGATTTGTGAAGGCAGGAATCTTGATGGCATTCGCTGTTTCTCGCGGTTTGGTCACTCTAAGAAACAAAAGGTAATAAGGTAGGACAAATGTTGATTTCTCTTTTATTCCTTTGGTTTTCACTGTTTTTAGCCACGTCTCTCTCAATTTTGTGAGGGTAGATGCCAATATTTATTCTATAATGGCAATGCTTTTATTCCTTTGGTTTACACTGTTTTTAGCACACGCCTCATATCTCAATTCTGTGAGGGTAGATGCCAATATTTATTCTATAATGGCAATGTTTACTCGAGTTGGATGCCAATTTTTTATTTTACGGTAGCAATGTTAATTTATGGGATCAGAACTTCTGGGGCAGATGCCAATATTTATTCTATAATTCGAGTTAGATGCCAATTCTTTATTTTACAGTAGCAATGTTAATTCATGGGATCAGAACTTCTAGGGCAGATGCCAATATTTATTTGTTTTCAATTGGCTGAATTATGTGTCTCTATTTAACTCCGTTCCTGGAGTGTTTATTTGATGATTAAACTGTGTAGTGTACCTATAATTTACCCCTTCTATATAGATTTGTTAAGGCAGGAATCTTGATGGCATTTGTTATTTCTCGCGGTTTGGTCACTCTGAGAAACAAAAGGTAATTGTATGAGGTAGGACTAATGTTGATTTCTCTTTTATTCCTTTGGTTTTCACTGTTTTTAGCCACGCTGTTAGTTTGACACATGTAATTAGTCAGTTTTATACGGAAATGTCAATTATGTAACAGAAGTTTTATACGGAAATGTGTAAGTGAAGAGAATCATTGTTGAATAATAAATTCCAATCCCTTGCCCATGTTTCTTTTGACACTTTGTAGAGGTTTTACCACGTAAATCCTGAGTATCTATTTGTGGGTGTGAATTCGATTTCTTTTCTTGGTCAATGTATAACCGATTGTGTTTAGTTTCTTTTCTTCGTTATTTCCCATATTGATACAACAATTGGTATCAGAGCCTACATCAATTTAAAATGCCCAAAAGCTTTTGTGGAGCAGGGGTTGAGATCCGAGGGCCAAGCGGTTGGAGCAGTTGAACATTTCAACTTGTGTGGAGAGCAAAAACTCTGCCGTTTTGCAGGCATGAGGAGCGTAATGGTGGCTGTGTGTTTGCACAAAGTTGCGTGAAGGGCGGTGTGCTGTCTGCGTTTCGAGAGTCTGCTGCCATTGTGAAGACCAGAACATGACTGTCTCCCCTGCGTGTGAAGACCAGAGCGTGTGCTGTCTGCATTCCGAGAGTCTGTTGCCATTGTGAAGACCAGAACGTGATTGTCTCCTCTGCGTGTGAAGACCAGAGCGTGTGCTGTCTGCGTTCTGAGAGTCTGCTGCCATTGTGAAGACCAGAACGTGATTGTCTCCCCTACGTGTGAAGACCAGAGCGTGTGTTGTCTGCGTTCCGAGAGTCTGCTACCATTGTGAAGACCAGAACGTGACTGTCTCCCCTGCGTGTGAAGACCAAAGTGTGTACTGTCTGCATGATTGGTCTGCGTGCAGAGTCTGCAGAGGAAGTGCGTACTGAGCCTGTTTGATCCGCTACAGAGAGAACCTGCGCACCGCTAGAACTTCGTCGTGTTTCCTGCCACAGTTGCTGCGAATAGTGCTACTAGACCTGCGTGTTGGATCCGGGTATTTTTTTTTTGTGGTCAAATTTGAGAGACTTTTGTTTCAGAAATTGTTTTTTCAGAAAGTTGTGGAAAATAAAGAGGTGGATGTGTTTTGAAGAAAAGAAAATAGAGTTTTTTTTAAAATAAAAATTTGTCTCTGAGTTGTTTTGGGGAATTATTTTTAAGGTTTTTTTTGAAGAAAGAAAACAAATAAACCCTAGTTCAAAGGCTGAGACTATTTTTTTTAAGGAAAAAAAACCTAGACTGAAAATTGAAACCTTAGAAAATGGCCAAGATGTCGAATGCAAAATTCAAGGTGGAAAAATTCACCGGAAAGAGCAATTTTTCTCTTTAGAAACTGAAGGTTAGGGATTTGCTTGTGCAACAAGGGTTGCACAAGGCATTGGATAGGGCAACTAACAAAACCTGTTACCATGACTACTTCACACTGGGAGGACTTGGATGCCCGAGCTCTCAGTACCATCCGGTTATGCCTAGAGGATGAAGTTCTCTTCAATATTGTTGAAGAGACTACAACTTCAGGATTGTGGGAAAAACTCGAAAAACACTATATGAAAAAGTCATTAACCAACAGAATTTATCTGAAAAGATAGTTGTATAGTCTTCGAATGAAAGAAGGTTCAAATGTTGCAGAACATTTGAATGTTTTTAATACACTAATATGTCAATTAACAGATATGGAAGTTAAAATACAGGAAAAAGATAAAGCCATAACCCTGCTATGTTCTCTACCTGAATCATGGGATCACTTCATAACTTCAATCAGCTTGAGCACTGCTGATTCTTTGAAGTTTGAATCAGTTGTGGGAGCTCTCCTGTCTAAAGAAGTACGTAGGAAATCCAGCACTGAAACAGCTGCATCAAAAGCCATGGTAGCGAGAGGACGCTCAAAGGAAAGAGGAGAAAAACCAAGGGGGTCTTCCAGATCGAAATCGAAGGGAAAGAAGTGTAAGGAAAAATGTTGGAACTGCAATAAAATTGGACACTTGAAGAAGGATTGTTGGAAACGAAAGGAATCCGAAAACCCGAAGAAGGAAGCGAATTAGGTCGATTCAGGTATGCTAGATGAAGTTTTATCTGCTGAAGAATTATGTATGATAGATGAAACTTTACCTGAGTGTAATGTCTCTCAGGGTTTAGATCGCTGGCTGTTAGACTCTGGTGCTTCGCATCACATGTGCCCACATAGAAATTGGTGTACTTCGTATAAAAGTGTAAACAACAGTTCTGTGTTTATGGGTAACAATGTGTCATGTCAGACTGTTGGGATGGGAGATATCAGGATTAAGATGTATGATAACACAGTTAGAACATTAATTAGTGTTAGACATGTACCTGATTTGAAGAAAATTTTGTTTTCTTTGGGAGTGTTGGATTCAGATGGTTATAAGTTTACAGGTCAGGATGGCGTCTTGAAAGTCTTTAAAGGAGCCCGTGTGGTTATGAAAGTAGAAAAGGTCGGAAATCTTTACAGGTTAAAAGGAAGTACTCAGATCAGTGAAGTAGCGGTTGCGTCAGAAAAAGAAGAAGCATGTACTCGTCTATGGCATCAGCGATTGGGTCATATGAACGAGAAAGGTCTTCAGATACTGATGAAACTTAAATCTCTTCCCAATCTGAAATCCTTGGAGTTAGATTTCTGTAAACATTGTGTGTATGGAAAACAGTGTAAACAAAGATTTAAAGTTGGAAATCATAATAGTAAAGATGTTTTAGACTATATTCATTCTGATCTGTGGGGGCCATCCCCTGTTGTGTCATATGGAGGTGCACTGTATTTTTTAACGTTTATTAATGATTACTCCCGTAAAGTTTGGGTCTATATGCTAAAAGGGAAAGTTGATGTATCAAATGTCTTTAAACAATTTAAAGTAATGGTAGAGAAAAAAATAGACAAATCTATTAAATGTTTAAGAACGGACAATGGTGGTGAGTTCACTTCAGTTGAATTTGAACAATACTGTAAGGATGAGGGAATTGTTAGACACAAAATTGTTGTTTATACTCCTCAGCAAAATGGTGTTGCTGAGCGTATGAATCAGACTCTTATTGAAAGAGGCAGAAGCATGATCAACAATGCTAATTTGCAAAAGGAGTTGTGGGCAGAAGCAGTATCCACTGCTTGTTATTTAGTTAACAGATCACCTTCAGTAGCAATTGATTGTAAGATTCCTGAAGAAGTTTGGACAGGTCATTCTTGTGACTATTCACGTTTGAGGATATTTGGCTGTGATGCTTATTCTCTCATTCCAAAAAATCAGTGTTCAAAATTAGATCCTAAGTCGAAATGTTATGTCTTTTTTGGGTATGACTATGCAGTGAAAGGATATAGGTTGTGGATCCTACATTGCGGAAGATAGTCATTAGTAGAGATGTAACAGCTTCCCATTTTAAGCTTTCTTCGGTTTTGAGTCCTAGAGCTGATGAAGAAAAGCAGTATATGTCTCATGTACCATATGCAAACGCTGTAGGCAACTTATTGTATGCAATGGTATCTACAAGACCTGACATTTCACCTGCAGTTGGAGTTGTCAGCAGGTTCATGGAAAATCCAGGTAAAGAACATTGGCAAGCAGTGAAATGGGTGCTTCGATATCTAAGAGGCACAAGTGACCATTGCATCGTCTTTAATGGTAGTGAAGGATTAGTCTGCGGATATGTAGATGCTGACTATGCAGGTGATTTGGACAAAAGAAGATCTACTACAGGTTATGTCTTTACTCTTGCAGGTGGAGCAATTAGTTGGATGTCAAAGCTTCAAGAAACAGTTGCGTTGTCTACTACCGAAGCTGAATATATAGCTGCTTCAGATGCCAGTAAAGAAGCAATCTGGTTAAAGGGTCTGCTCGATGAAATTGGAAGAACGCAGGAGAAAGTGAATGTACTATGTGACAGTCAAAGTGCTATTCACTTGGCTACAAACCTTGCCTATCACAACAGAACCAAGCACAATGATGTAAGGTATCATTTTCTGAGACATGTGATCGATGGCGGAAAAGTAGCTCTTCAAAAGGTCCATACACGAGAGAATTGTGCAGACATATTCACAAAGCCAGTTACAGTAAAGAAACTGTGGTGGTGTTTAGCTTCTCTTGGCTTGCAGAAAAGATGATGAATGGGAATGGGCAAGGGATTAGGAAAATTGTTGTCAAGGTGAAGTTTGTTAGTTTGACAACAAATTAGTAATTTTGGGTAAAATGTAATTAGTCAGTTTTATACCGAAATGTCAAGTTATGTAACTGAGGTCGATGATATAAAACTAGTGAATGCCCATGAAATGTAAATGAGGAGAATCATTGTTGAATAATAAATTCCAATCCCTTGCCCCGTGGATGTTTCCTTGACACCTTGTCGAAGTTTTACCACGCAAATCCTGAGTATCTATTTGTGAGTGTGAATTCGGTTTCTTTTCTTGGTCAATGTATAACCAATTGTATTTAGTTTCTTTTCTTCATTATTTCCCATATTGATACAACCCACACCTCATATCTCAATTCTATGAGGGTAGATGCCAATATTTATTCTATAATGGCAATGTTTACTCTTGTTGGATGCCAATTTTTTATTTTACAGTAGCAATGTTAATTTATGGGATTAGAACTTCTACGGCAGATGCCAATATTTATTCTATAATGACAATGTTTATTCGAGTTAGATGCCAATTTTTTATTTTACAGCAGCAATGTTAATTGATGGGATCAGAACATCAAGGGCAGATGCCAATATTTATTCTACAGTTGCAATGTAGAATGGAACTTAGGGCATAACATTTAGATGGTAATATTTATTTAGGTTTAGATAGTAATATTTATTCAGGTAGATGCCAATATTTATAAATGTAATATTTATTCGAGTTAGATGTCAATATTTATTTTACTTTAGCAATGTTAATTCATGGGAGCAAATCTTCTAGGGCAGAACATTTAGATGGTAATATTTATTCAGGTAAATGAAATTATTTATAAATGAATATTTTTTAGGCAGATGTCAATATTTATCCTACAGTAGCAATGTTAATATATGAGATCAGACTAATATGAGGTCAGAAATTAGATGAATATTTATTATGCTATATGTCAATATTTCCCCTTTTTCCCTTTTTTAAGTTTGGCTGGTCAGATTGAACTCCACAAGGCTTGTCAACATGCCTTTGCCCTCTTTTTTTTTTTTTTTGGGTTTTTGTGTAAGTCAATTGTGCACTGCACAAAGGCATGCAAATATGTTTTTTTATTTTATTTTTGTGGTCAATTGCGCTAGCACTGACTTGAAATCTTAAGCTAGCGCAATTTGTTCGTTTACTTTACTAGGATGGGATAGTAATACTTTAATCTTGTCCCTCTTGTTTTGATGAACTTGTTTTCAATTCTCGATTCCACTGATTTAATAGGTTTCTCTGTGGTTTTGGAAATTTAATGACCTTGTTTTGAATTCTTGATTCCATTATTCCACTATTAGTCATAATAAGGTGGAAGGAAATCCCCAGTAATAACGTTGATTTTAACACTCTTTACAAGCGTAACGATCGAGGGCCAAAATCTCCAGATGTGGGTTTGCTCCAAGAAAGTTTGTAGTTTGAGCGACTAATTTGGGAATAAAATTCTAATGGGTGTTGAAAAATAAATTTGCAATTTCAATATTTCCAAGTTGCAGGTCCAAATTATGAGAGAGCATTACATAATGAAATTTACCTTATCATATGTAACCCAAGGGACTTGAATCTATGACCTTTAGCAACTATCTTATTGATTTTTGTTGTATTTTCAATTTTTTTATCTTATTATAACACACTTGGAAAATAAATTTGCACTGTCAATATTTCCAAGTTGCAGGTCCAAATCATGAGAGCATTACATAATGCAATGCACATTATCATATATAATCCAATGTGGTGAATCCTATGAAAGGGACATGCATCTTACGTTTCATATAGGTATCATGAACTTTAGTAACTATCTTATTGTTTTTTTTGTTGTATGTGTATTTATACAACCTTAATCTATTTTAATTTTATTATAACACCGAAAAAAAGCTTTGCAATGTCAATATTTCCAAGTTGCAGGTCCAATTCATGAGACAGAATTATATAATGCAATAAAATTGCATTATGTACCTTATCATATATAACCCAGTGTGGCGAATCTATGAAGGGACTTGAATCTTATGTTTCGTATATGTATCATGACTTTAAGCAACTATTTTATTGATGTCCATATTTATTTCTTCTTAAGTTTTTATTTATTTTTTATTTTTTTTAGTTTTTATATTAACTTTTATTTATTTATATTTAATTATTTTTAATGTGTTGAAAGACAATTTTATGACAACATATAATAAAAGATGTGTAGCTATAAATGTTATGTTAAATGTTGATTTTGACATTTTCTAATTAATATTCAAATTAAAATATATATAAATAAAAAATGTAAAGTGTAAAAATGTAGAATGCAAAATGCAAAATGTAAAATGTAAAATGTAACTCAAACTATTAAGAAATGGTTAACATATTATTGTTTTTTAATAGATTATTTGTTTTATATATTATTATTAGTATAATAATTAATAATATTGATAGTTATTATTTTAATATATAATAATAATAATAATAATTTTTATTATATTGGACTTTACATATAATATTGATTACAAGAGTGACAATTCTTCGTCATATGGATAGAGGGAGGAGAGGGAAAAAGAGAGAGATAGGGGGAGAGGAGAGGAGGGAAAAGAGAGAGGGAGGGAGAGTGTCATGTTGGTGACTCAATTTCCACTTGTGGGTGGTGTCCGACACCAGCCAATCTTTTCATTTTCTTACTACTACTGGTTCACAGACTACGCTTCATATAAATGCAACAGAAATACATTCATCAACATTCACTTCATAACATGTGCGATCCAAAATAAACATAAACACACATTTATGAATGGAGGAGCAACTCCGGAACAATTTGTCCAAATTTCATAAAATCTTCATATTACAATTTTAAATAATTTACAACTTGGGCAACCTTCTTAAGCGGTCTGTCGAACCTTGCCGAATTTGTGCAGCATGTGCCCATCCGCACCATTCTGTTGTAACCCCGAATTTTTTTCCTAGAAACACTTCGCCCAAGAGTTCGTTCAACCTGCCTTACCCAAACGCCCTATTGTGCCCTGCCCAACTTTGCACGACCTTGCCTACATGACTCGATTTCTACCTGCGTGACATGACCCGAATGACTTCACATGGGTCTGTTCACACGACTCGACCTGAACGCCTTCGCATGACCCAACCCGAACGCCTTCGCACGACTCGACCTAAATGCCTTCGCACGAACTGTTTGCACGACCCGACCCGAATGCCTTCACACGGCTTATCTACATGACCTGACTTGACCCGAACACCTTCACACGACTTGTCTACATGACCCAACCCGAACCAAACGCCTTCACACGATCTCTCTGCATGACCTAACCCAAACAGCCCAAAATAAGTTTTTTGCACGACTCACCTTGAATTAGTTTTCTGCACATCCCACCCGAACGAGTTTTCTGCATGACTCACCCTGAATGAGTTTTCTACATGACTCACCCGAACGCTTTTTCTACACGACTCACCTGAACGTTTTTAATACCCGACTCACCAGAGTTCCTTTACTTCGCCCGACTTATGGGCTCATGCCCTTTAGTTCCCTTCTTCATTTTCTTTGAAGTTTTTCACCGAATGGATGATGATAAACGAGTGGCAGCCTCCGTTTATTTATACACTTTGTTGCTCGTTCATTTTCCCAAAGGTCATGTCCATTCAGTTGCTTCATGGGCCAGTTTGCCCATGTGTCCACCCGACTGACCTGTATACAACTCATGACACGACCCTTCATAATTCACTAAGTCATGTGCCGATCTATGTTCAGTCGGGTGGGTGCCATCACTAATCTGCAAGTACTCGCTCGTCGCACCATCCGGTCACCCAAGGCATGTCACTCATGCCTGTCACACACTTCCACCAAGTCACACTTAACGAATGCCTTTAACAGAACATGGGGCCCGTCGCTACAATGCTACCGCCACTACATTTGCACACCCATCACACAACTCGAGCGCGCTCGTACTCGCATCATCGATTTTTTGACTCACTTGCCTGCCAAATGGTTGTCATGGGTTCTCGAACAAATTGAGGCCCTGATAGAGGGGGAGACACAAATATGGAGGGGGAGAGACAGAGGGAGGTGGGAGAGAGAGGAAGAGAGAGAGGAGAGAGGGAGGGAGAGAGAGGGGGAGAGGGGGAGTGACAAGGTAGAAATGGAGAGAGCAAGAAGGAGAGGAGAGTGGGAGGGAAGAGAGAGAAAGACAAATAGATATGGAGAGAGAAGGTTTATGTTTGGGGGGTGAGATAGAGAGACTAAGGGAGATAAAGATATAGATGGAGGGAGGTGGGAGAGAAAGGAAGAGAGAGAGGGAGGGAAGAAGAAGGATAGAGAGAGGTGGAGAGAGCATGAGGGAGAGGAGAATGCGAGAAAGAGAGTGTGCATGTCTTTGTTTAGGGGGTGAGATAGAGAGATAAAGAGAGACAGATATATATATAAATGGAGGGGGGAGAGAGGGGAGTGACAAAGGAGAGATGGAGAGAGATAGAGATAGATATGGAGATAGAGTGTGTATGTTTAGGGGTTTGAGATAGAGAGACAAAGAAGAAGAGACAGAGGGAGATAGAGATATAGATGGAGGGGGGAGAGAAAGAAGAGAGGAAGGGTGATCGAGGTGGCTCTAGAGAGGCTAAAAAATCAAAGTGTTCAGAGTTCATCAAAACTAGGACCAGAACGTAAAGCTCATCATCTTGATTCCAATGGTGCAGACGTCACATGCTCAAGATATTCGCAGTCAAATTTTTGGTCAACTTGGCCCCACTAGCTAAATTTAGTAGAGAACCAACTAAATTTGGAACACATCTAAAACTGGAGATCTGACTAAATTTGGCAGAAGCCACTAAATTTGAAGGCCACTAACTAAGCGACATTTTGGCAATGCGGAGTGGTTGGAACTGACTAAATTGTTGCCCCTTTAATTTTTCCGATGACCCTTAAAATCTAAATTGTGGTTTTTAACCATGTCATATATATATATAGATATAGATATGTTGTCGTGACGATGAAATTAAAAATTTCATATTGTTGGACTCCATCCTTAGCCATGGTATGGTGAGATAGAGATCCTCCTTCCTATTCTAAGAAATTTACAAGAACTCATGCTTTGCTTGGGTTAAATCCTTACATTCTTCAAAGATTTGTTGGATGTCCATTTCACAATCTACTCGTTGTAGAAATTCCTTGTAGATTCAGACTACACATTGTAATATGCTAAAACAATTGACTTGAATTTACTTTATTCATTAGCGGAAAAAATAAATGATTGATGAAATCACAAAGCATAAAAGAGAAAGAATTCAATCACACATAACATAAAAGAGAATATTACAATGTTTTGCTCAAGCCCAAGCAACCTCTACAGTATCTCTATCTATCTCATTACCAACTTGTGCACAAGCTTCTTTCAACACACCTTTCTCTAACAAGATCCACACAAACTTGTGCTTCTTATTGCTTGGTCTCACCAACTCGTGCTCACCAAAACAATGATTAAACTTGTGTCTTCATTCTTCCTTTTAAAGGCAATTCAAATGGTTAAAATTAGTGAGTTTTCTATTTAATGAATGATTTATTTTAGGCTTTCTTCTTACTGCATGCACCATCTATTTAATTTAGATGATTTTACAATTGATAGTACAATGTCCCTGAACTCCAATCTCATCTGGGCCTTTCTCTGATCTAACATGCATGCGTTAATTACAAGTGAATCTTCAGTTTATTGGTTGATCACTGTAAGAAACATCCCATTGTTCAGCATACAACACCCTACTATTGGAGGCAACACCCCACTATTAGACCTCCCACTAATTCCTTCATCATTTGGAACTAGTTTAACTGACTTTAACTCAGTTAGACTGAATTAAATAATTACAACTCAAAATAAACTCAACTAGTGCTCCTAATTGTAGGAGACACTCTAGATGACTCTAGTTAGACCCTCAACTCGTATTAACTAAGCTAAATAATAAAAATTAACTTAGTGAACTATTACAAGTTATCATGAGATGTGGAATTACAATTTTATTCCCCATTTAATTCAAGGACAAATTAAATTAGGATGTTTCTTGATGTTATTTTTAACATTTCTTGCTATTTTCAATACTCCCTCTCAACAAGAAAGGAATTCAACTCTATCTCGATTTGATACCTTTGGAATGTTCTGCATGCAACTCTTGTCACTGTTGTTGTTGCTATTGCAACATCTGCAACCAAAAAACATCTAAACAAAATAAACTGAATCAATCGTGTTTGCAACTGTCTACTCGGAAAACTGTGTTGTTGTTGAATCTGTTACTGAGCCTCCTTCTTTGCTATAAACACTGCTCTGCACTCTTCAGTATTTGACTGACACTGATCCTCCTACTAATAAATACTAAGGGTCCCCATAGCAAGGTAATGATCCATGAGACAAAAAACACCTCAATGGATCCTGCCCAATTTCTGAAACTCTTGGACTAAGGTTTCATATCGCCCCGCCTCACACCTGGAGGTATGCATCCATGTGATTCTTCTACCCACTTGGCTCGAAATTACCCCCTACTAGAAGTCTCTGCTTGAGAGGATGTCTCCATTCGATCTCCTCTCTGCTTCTCCAATTGTGGCCACTCCACAACATGCTGAGGCTATTTCTGAGGCTGCATGTTGAGAGGTAATTTATGCTTCCTCTCAACCACCAAGTCTCTAACCTTTGCCTTGCTCCTCAAGGCTTTGCATGCTTCTTGTACCTCAAGTGCATATAGGCTCTTGATGGGCACACCAATCTGTTTCACCAATAGTAACTCTTCAAGGCAAAAAATAATTCGTGTTTATTCCTTCAGGTAGGTCTTTATTAAATACATGAGGGAGAGACTGTTCAGTTCATCTCTCGGTGACTATTCATATGATTTATTTATCTATTTACATTATATTCACCCAATCATGAGGATTAGGTGTCAACATTCCCCCCCTTAATCTGAAGGGATGTTGGTGAGTCCAAGCATCATTCTAAATCGTTCAAGCTTTTCTCTTCCAAGTGCTTTGGTGAAAATGTCTGCAATTTGCTCATTAGTGGAACAATGACGGAGATGGATTGTTTTGGCCTCAACATGATGTCGAATCAGATGATATTTAGTATTGATGTGCTTTGTTCGATCATGGAACTTTGGGTTCTTGGCCAACTTTATTATAGAGGTATTGTCAATCATGAGTGGAGTTGATTGTACTTGTTTTACTTGCAAATCTTCAAGAATTTTCCTGAGCCACACAATTTTTGTTGTTGCTTCAACTGTTGCCACGTATTCTGCTTCTGTTGTGGAATCTGCTAGAATTGATTGTTTGTGTGATCTCCATGAGACAGCTCTTGATTCAAGACTCATAGCATATCCTGAAGTAGATACCCTAGTTTCTTTGTCTCCATCGAAGTCTGAATCAGAGTATGCAATCAAGCTGAAGTCGTCCACCTGTGTATGCTTGATTCCAAAGTCTTGAGTTCCCTTTAAGTACCTTAGAACTCTTTTTGCAGCAAACCAATGTCCCTCACAAGGCTTTTGCATAAACCTGGAGAGGATTCCAACA
>APFE030905762.1:53612-87666 GCA_000404065.3 Pinus taeda | reverse complement strand
AAAAATGACTGAAGATATAAAACCGGACTTTTGAGAATCTTCTCAACCCCCCTTGTCCCTCCCTCTCCCCTCGAAGGCCACCCCTAGCCTGTTGGGCCTCGGGGTGGCCGCGGAAATTTATTTTTTTTAGTGTTATTTTTTTTACTTTTTTTTTTTTTCTTAAATTTTACATGGTATGGTTAATTTTTTTTACATTTCAGTTTTTTTGTATTACTATATAATATATATATATATATTTCTATTTGAATTTTTCATATATATATAAAATTTTTTTGTAAGGTCTGTGCCAATGCTTGTCTAGCGACTTGATTCCATTATGTGCAATTTGATAGTTGATTTTAAAGTTTTCGTTATAATGAATAGAGTATGCCTCACAATGTGTTAATTTCATGGTTGGTCTTTAAGTTTTTATTACGATGGGTTGAGCTCACGTATATTGCGTGTCAATTTGACAGTGGATTTTTTTTTTTTTTTTGGCAATGTATCAAGTTGTCTTAGGCTAAGATTTTAAAATCGTTATACATTTAGCATTTTAAAAAAAATACTCTTCGTATAATAATTCTTTTATTTAAGTCTTCATTTTAAAACTTTTTTTAGTCATAATTTTTTTTCCATAATGTCATGCTTAAAATATTTTGAAAACTTAAGATTGTTTTATAGTCATAATCTTTGGTTTTAATTCCATGGTTGAAAAATTGTCAAGATTTTAATGTTTTTCTAAGTCGTGATATTTTATCTTTAATGTTATAGCTGAAAACGGTTATAAATATTTTTTCTTAGCACCATGTTGAAAATTGTGGACATTTTAAATTTTTTCAAAGATGTGATATTTTATCGTTAATATCATGCTTAAAAATCGTTGGAATTTTAAGGCTTTTCAAAGATGTGATATTTTATCGTTAATGTCATGCTTGAAAATAGTTGGAAATTTAAAGTTTTTCAGAGTCATGATATTTTATTTTTAACGTCATTATTAAAAAATATTGAAAATGTACCCTGAAAAAAGAAGAAGATATTATTCCGACATCAACACCTTTCGATTTCAAGGTGTTTTTTGCACCAAACAAAATGGCTTTTATTATTTTTTACTGTTATTTTTAAAAAATATTGAAAATTTACTCTGAAAAAAATGGTGATGCAGAATCAACACTTTTTTATTTTTGAGTTGTTTTTTCATGTTTTTTTGGTATTTTTGGGCTCGAGTACCCGTTTTGAGGTAATAGTTCCCATTTGATCGGTAACTATGCTATAAGTGAACCCACAAGCTGCCTGTAAATAGTAGCCTCCACTACTTTACGTGAAGTAGCATCTTCCTTCCTCCAATTCCCTTCTAGAGAAGTCTCCATAGGTTTGCTACTCTTCATGTCGAACCTCTTCAGTATCTCGTTGACATAATTTCCCTGAGAGACAAACAGTTCCTCATCTCCTAGCCATACTTCCATACCAAGGAAATAATGCATGAGCCCCAGGTCCTTCATCTCGAATTCCCTTGAAAGTTCCTCTTTGCAATATTTTACCAGCTTCACATCACTTGTTAGAATCAAATCATCGACATACAATAATATAATCAACAATTTGTCTTCAACCACAATATGGTAAAGGTTCGCATCTGCTTCACTTTTGGTGAAACCAACCTAGTGAAATAGTTGTCAATCCTGAGGTACTAGGAATGGGATGCTTGTTTTAATCCATACAATGCTCGCTTGAGTTTGCAATCATGCGACTCTCTATTGAAGGTCTCAAATCCTTCTGGTTGCTCAATGTACACCTCTTCCTCAATCACACCATTAAGGAATGTTGTCTTCACATCCATCTGATTTATCTTCCATCCCATTTGCGTTGAAAGTGCTAGAATATATCTAATTGAAGAGTACCTTGCTACTAAAGCAAAAGTATCCTCATAATCAATTCCCTCCACCTGAGAGAACCCTCTCGCCAAACATTTGGCCTTGTGTTTCTCCACACTCCCATATGTTGCTGGCTTTAAATTGTAAAGCCATCTCGAACTCACCACTGACTTGTCTAGTGGTCTTGGGACCACTTCCCAAACATTATTTCTGATAATAGAGTCATACTTGTCAACCATGGCATAAACCCATACTAGTTTCTACACTACTTCCTCGAATGAGGATGGCTCAATTTCTACACTCTCACTCATCAGAGCCATGTAGCTAGTGTACCGATCTGGTGACCTCCTCTACCTATGCTATGATGTGGGTGCTCCCACATTCTCTCTAACATCATGCATCAAACTGTCAGCCTCTCTGGTGCACTTCTTTCCATCTCTGGAAGTATCTGCATGAGTGGGTGCTTCCACTCTCTGCTCATCTACATGTGGCTGCTCCACATCATCCTGAGGTTCTTCTTTTGGAGCTAAAAGCTCCTCTTCTCCATGCAACTGAAGCTCCCTCTCAAGGGAACATATCATGGCCTTTTCTTCATTGAACTTCACATCTCTACGAACCATTGTCATTCTATGAGATGGAAGGTACACTTGATATTTGTGAGCTATGTCAGTGTACCCCACAAATATGCCCAAGTCAATTATTGGTTCTAGATTTTTCTTTGCGTCCTTGGTAACATGATAGTAGACTGATGAACCAAAGATCCTGAAGTGTGCCACATCTGGTTTCTTACCTGAAAAAGCTTTGTTTGGTGTACTCATCTTGAGAATCCGATGAGGACTCTTGTTCTGCACATATACAATTGTGTTTCATGCTTCATCCCACAAGTGCATCGATGGTCCCTCATCATGTAACATTGTCCGTGCAGCTCCCACAAAAATTTTGTTCTTCCTTTCAGCCGCCCCATTCTGTTGTGGGTTATGGGGTGTTATTAACTTTGGTCAAATGCCTTCTGATGCACATAAGTTCTTGAATTCATTTGACACATATTCTCCACAGTTATCGCTCCTAAGAGCTTTACCTTTCATGCTAGTGTCTTTCTCAACTAGTGCTTTAAATTCACAAAATTTAGCGAATGTCTGATCTTTCTTCTACATGAATACAATCCAGCACTTATGAGAAAAATCATCTACAAATATTACATAATACCTATGCTTAGCCATGGAGGTTGTCGAGAACAGTCCACACACATCTAAGTGAACTCTTTAAAGGATCGTTTGCGCTCGACTATCTTTATCATGAAAGGTAGCTTTGGTATACTTTCCCAATGTACACCCTTTGCATGTGTCTTTTTGCTCTGGTGTACCTTTGGGAAGTTTTGTAGAAATTTGTGTTGATTTTCCATGATCTTGGGTCTAGGTTAGAATCTTAAAATATCTGATGCTACCAAACCAAGAATCTCAACAAGAACTACTTTGCACAGTGGAAAATACAAAGAAGTAAATCACATATGCAAAAGTATACAAAAAATTTAACAAATATTGTACAATAATGTACAACCCAATCTTCGTTATATTAAACCAAATCTAAATAATACAACAGTCTATGGTATACAAGATACAATGACAAACTTCGCTACAACTCCTATGTTGTATCCTGTCCTGTCGGTCCTTCGCTTCCATACTTCTCACTAGTTTCCCCTTAGTCCTTCAAAGGAAACACATCCAGACTCCAGTAAGGATGCCACATAACATTGTTGCAAGTCACCTTTGCTAGATGTACATGGACTGATACAATCTTCTCTCTAGGCTAGCAAATTCCCGATCTCTAATTTTCCAGACTAGTAGTCACTTTTGTTCATCAAAGTGTTGCACTTTCGACACCAATATTCACCCAACCTTTAGCTCTTCTTCTTCACTTTAATATAGCTTGTTTAGGGCTACTTTGGGTAGCCAACACACTTCCCTCCCCTAGACTTTGGGACGCTGCAAGATTTTCACTTAGTTGGAGTTTATTTTCACCCAAGACAACTTCAACACATGGCTCCCATAGGCCGCTCTAGAATTTGATCCAAAACTGGTCAAATATTTGACGCAACACCTACAAGAATTATTGCTCCAAGTCTGTTGTATTGATGTCCCTATTTAGGGCACGTGCACATTGCAACAACCCTCAAATACCCACTCAAACAACCTCCCTTTTGTTGTGTCATAGGCAAGGAATTTTCCTCCTTTCATGTGATGTTGTTATGGGCACTTTGCAGCCCCTAACACCTCCACATTGGCCTATTTTTGAGTGGCTAGGTCTACAACCTACCACAGACTTTCGATGCCACTTACATCCCACCCAAAATAGTCATACCTTGCCTCTTTTCTACCTCAACAAGCCCATGAAAAAAATCCTCCTTGCCTCAGACTTCCAGCAAGGTAATCGAACTTCTCTCCAGCATACAGATCCCTGAACTAGGCCTAAAATAACCCTCTCCTCCTTCGTTAGTTTGCCTCTCCTTGCTACAGCTATAGAACATAAAATCCTCTCCTCCATTAAGTTCTTTTCTTCTTGTGTGTGTTGCACAAATATATGAGGAAATGTCCTCCACTCCACCTCCTATATATACACATAAGGAGGGCTCATTAAAACGTCATAATAGGGTTTGAACAATTGTCATATGTCTTCTTAACACCAAGTTGACCTAGACTCCTCATTGGCAAACCCAACCATTAACTTCAAAAATTCATATCTCCATTTCTCTAACTCGGAACCAGATGATTCTCATTGTGTTAGATTCGTCTTGTTGAGAGATATCATCCTCATCCATCACACATCGAAATGTGCTCATGTTTTTGGCCCAAATTCCGATGAGTGCAAAACCCCTACTTTAGGTTCCAATCCCACAAGTGACCCTTGTGGCGCTTTTTCCTCCAATCCCTAAACCCTAGGGCTTGGAGTACCTCCCAAGCTACTCAAAAATCAACACTTCCTCTCAGTGAGTGAGATACTTCTAAGACTAGAAAGTAACCATCATCATCTCTGGTGACACTAGCCCATCTGGCCTCCATCACTGCGTTAGATTCATCTCGATGAGAGATATCATCCTCATCCATCACATATCAAAATATGTTTATGGTTTTGGCCCAAATCCCGATGGGTGAAAAACCCCTATCTTGGGTTCCAAACTCACAAGTGACTCATGTGGCGATTTTTCCTCCAATCCCCAAACCCTAGGGCTTGGAGTACCTCCCAAGCTACTCAAAAATCAACTATTCCGTGGTGTAAGTGACCCAATCTTCTATGCCATAACTCACCGATGTCTCTGCTCTGCACCTTCTCTGCTTTTGTGCTCAAAGCAACACAATCTTGTACATCCAATTTGTAGAGTTCTTCACCCAAACCCCGATTTGCTTCACTTATCGTGAGCCTATGTGATGAAGGAAATTCTTTGCTTTTCTAAATATCACATCGAAACTGAAAGCAAATCTTCTCCAAACCTAGAACATACATGACATATTTTAATGTGAGAGGAGAACCAAACTCCCTCTAAAAGGTAACAATACTGATGTCGGTTGCGATATACCTCTCATCATATCCCATTTTTATGTGCATTTGGAGGTCCTTCTCCTCCAAGTCACTTAAGAACTCTTTGTTTGTGGTCATATGGAATGAGACTCCACTCTCCAGATACCACACACTACCCATCATCGATGTCACCATGCAAGTGATGAGGGTGAAATCCAACTCGAATTTTGAAGCAAGAGCTTCACCTACCACTCCTCCTGAGAGATTCTTGTCAGCCTTCTTACATGGACACTTTGTGGCATAGTGTCCTAGCTCGTGACAGTGAAAACATTTAATCTTCAACATGTCCTTCTTCTTGCTGCCTTGATTGGAATCTGATTTGGAATGGGATGACTTCCATTTTCCTTTCTTCGCCTTCCCATCTAAGGCACAATTCTTTGCATCATCATGCTTGTATAAGGATCCATCTCTAGTGTTCCGCCAAATCTCTTCTTGCACCAAGTCAGACCACAAACACTCCCATTATGGTAGCTTCTCCCTTCGATTAATTGAGTCCTGGTAGTTGTGCTAGCTCTTGGGAAGGCCTAGAAGTGCTAAGTTCACTAGATCGTCTTTGGAAACTGTAACACTAACACTTCCAAGATCATCCTGACATTGGGTGAACTTGGTCAAGTACTTTGGTATTGTGTCGCACTTATCCATATTGATTTTTATGAGCTTTTCCTTCAGTTCTAGATTCTTATGGTCACTTTTATTTTGAAACAGGTTTGTCAAGGCCTTTCACATCATATATGGAGTCTCCTTACAGTGGATTTTTTAGATAATATGATCTCAAACTCCTTCTAGTACAATCCTTATCGCCTTTGCAACACATTTTCTCCACTCTATCAGATATTGAGCATCAGTTGGCTTAGGAATATCCTTGTTTATGAATTCCTTCAGACTGTTGTCCTCCAACGTTGCCTCCAACCTGTCCTTCCAAGCAATATAGTTTGAACTACCCTTAAGGGCATATTTGAGTCTCAATCCGTAGAACGACATCCCGCTAGCTCTGAAGTACGATATTGCAAATTCAATTTCACCTTCAAAAGAAAAAATCATATTCTCCTCTTCTATAATGATTTCATCTCTGATACCATGTATAAATTCCTTATAGATTCAAACTAATAATTGTAATATGCTAAAATAATAGACTTGAATCTCAATTACTCATTATCGGAAAAAATTAAACTGTCACGAAATCTCGAAGCATACAAGAGAAAGAATCCAATCAACACTTAACACAATGATTTCCTATGGAAAGACACAACTAAAAACCCCTGCTATCTATATATTGCATTAGTTAGAAAATATGAGAAGATTACAATGCTTTGTTCAAGCCCAAGCAACCTCTGCACTATCTCTATTTATCTCATAGCTTCCTAGACAAGCCTTAGCCAATACTTATCCAATTTCTTGCTTGCCCAATTCCCTATTTCCTTGCACTCTTTCCTTGGGAATTATCCCCAATTTGTTGGAAATAATACTGAGAGGGGGGGGGGGGGGGGGTGGAATCAATATTAGCAATTCAACAATATTTCATTTCCATATTCTGATTCATATATGCTACTTCAGTTAATGAAACTTGCGTGTATACGCAACTGTATATAAGGCAACTAGCATATACCCTGTAAACTTATAATTTAGTTAATTCTTCATAAGTTGATCTTTAATATGTGCATCAGGACCATATAAACAGTAACCAGGAGCAGTAAAAATAGAACAGACAGTCACATACATGAACACAAGATAAAAGGTGGAAACCCAATGTGGGTGAAAACCACCTGTTGCAATTGTCTCTATCTTTCTTTTAATAAGAAACTTCTTTTTACAATATTTTGTACTAGTGCAGTCTTATACCAGTACACGGGCTTCTACCTGCAAAAGGCTACAACCTTCTTTCATTCTCTAGCTTCTCCTGGAAGGGAGCTACAACCCCCTAGCTCTTGTACTGGCTGATGTACTAGTACGTAGGTGTTGACCTACAAAAGGCTACAACCTTCTCTTTTCTTCCAGGGACCATGTTTCATGAATTTTTAGACTGGATCCATCAATAACATCAATCAAACATCAAATATATCTGCATCAACCAATCTCCTTTGCACTAACCAAAAGCTGAATCAAACAATCACTTATCTGAATGTTGTAACCAGAATACAGTAACAGTAACCAAAACCTAAGCCAGAACCCAGAACACTGCAACAATAATCAGAAGTAGCTAAAGCATATTTTATGAGGTGTATGTTACTTCAATGTGATGAACCTGCATGCATATGCACTTGTATCAAGGAAAACCTGCGTTTACGCACTTTTGAAATGCCAAATATGCGTGTACACGCGCCTTTGCTATAAGGAACCTGTGTACAGATCTGTAAATGATGATTTAACCTTTACAATTATTTAGACATCAGATATACCCAGATCATCAGATTTACAGATTATGACATGCGCCAATTATTAAGATAAAAGATCAAAACCACACAAAGATACTTCTCTTCGAGCCTTAAGATCTTGACCCATCTATAGAACTTATCCTTCATCAAGCACTCAGGTTCATCCTTGATTCAGATCCAGCTGTGCACCATAACCCAATAACCTGTAATCTAGATCTTGCTCTTCATTAGATATGCAATTCATAAGTACCTTTGCCTAATGACCTTCTACTCCTTTTATAGTTCTAGGCCTTACTCAATACCATGGTCCAAAACCACTTAGAATCAATACCTTGGTCCAAATACCTGGGGTCAACACTTCGGACAAGATACCTTGGACCAATACCATGGGTCACAATACCATGGTCCAAATACCATGGACCAAAACCAAGTTTTCCAACATGTACACACCTTTCCTTTCATGAAAGTGCATGTGTACGCTCATACATGTCTTTTGGTCTGTGAACTCACGTGTACACACGGCTTGGTCAATGGGAACCGGTGTATACCTTTCTTTCTTCATTCTATGAGCCTAAACTGTGATCTGTCATCTGTGAGAGTTGCCATCAAGGACAACACCTATGTCATAGCGCAAAATTTGTGTCATAATGCCAACAATATCCCTCTTTGTACTTGATGGCAACTCCAAGTCATTGTCCCCTTTTGTCATCAAGGGCAAAGGGTTATGCTCCCCCTGAGTACATGCTGAATTCTCTGATATGCTGAAGTGTGTTGTCCATGCTCCCCCTGACTATAAGCAAGGTCTGCAAAAATATGTTCTACAAGAAGAACATGACTCTATACATCATAAATGACCTTCCTATCACCAAAGACTCATACATACATCCATCTCCCAACCAAGTGGGGATATACCAAATGTTTATACATGACAGAATAAGAACATTACATCATCCATCCCATGCATAGTGGCGAAACATGACCTTGATAATAAAATATATACAAGACATAGAGACCAAATATCTAAAACAAGAACATGATAGTCATCAACAACTATCATTAGCAGCATCTGTCAATCACCATCCAGACTAGCAACCATGATCTCCCCTTGAACCTGTTCCACTTGAAACAAAAAAATTGTGAATTTGTACCAAGATCTTACAAGATAATGCCAATAGTGCATTATTATAAGTATATGCTCCCCCTGAACCTGTGCCAAATGATCACTGTCAGACCCATATCAGACCCTTTTCATCCTGAGACTGGCCCACTGTTTTCCTTCAAACCATCATATACGCGATTGATTCCACATCAACCAACGTATGTACGTAGATATGCTTCATGAACCTCGCGTACAACCACTTTTCTATGAAAATATAAGTTTCAACAACAAGATGATGCATCAACTACTCCCAGTTTCTATCTGAGATATTCAAATGTCTCTTTGGGCAGTGGTTTGGTGAATATATCAGCAACCTATTCTTTGGAGGGAACATACTCCAATTTGACCTTTTGTTCAAGCACTTGTTCATGGAGAAAATGATATTTAATAGGTATGTGCTTGGTCTTGGAATGCATTACTGGATTCTTTGAAATATTGATTGCACTTGTATTATCACATAGAATGGAGATGGGTGGAGTACATGTGATCTGAATTTCTTGCAATGTTTGCATCATCCAAAGGAGTTGTGTGTAGCAAGATGTGGCAGCCATATATTCTGCTTCAGCTGTAGATAATGCAATTGAACTTTGTTTCTTGTTGAACCAAGATACTAATATGAAACCCATATAAAATGCACCACCCCTAGTGCTTTTTCTGTCATCCACGCTTCCTGCCCAATCTGCATATGTATATGCATGAAGTGTAAGATCTGTATCCCTAGGATACCATAAACCAAAGTTCCATGTTCCTTTAAGATATTTGAAAATCCTTTTGACTGCCTAAAGATGTGATTATTTTGGATTTGATTCGAATCTTCCAACTATTCCCACTGCATGCATGATGTCTAGTCGGGTTTCTGTTAGATAAAGTAGGCTACCTTTGCTGACGATTGTCAAACTGTTCACTTCTCCTTGCTGCATCAAGATAGCTTTTGGAGGTTGATGGCTTCTGTGCTTGAGATGCTTCTTCAATATATCCAAGACTTGTCTTTATCAGAGGAGAAAGTTTCACTTTGATAATTTCATCTAAAGTTTCTAATCCTTTAGCAAATATGAGATTGAGAGCTTTTGTTTTCTCCATATCTTTTGTTAGACCCACAATTTCATATTCTAATTTTTCATTGTGTTTTTCCCTTTCAGCAAGTTGGAATTTTAGGGTATCTATAATCATATTATTTTCTTCTAAACAAATTTTAAGTTTAGAAATTTCTTCACAAAAACCATCTTCATCTAAAGCATCCAAGAAATCATCATCTTCAAAAGCCATCAGAAATCTATAGTCATTACCATGTTCATCTTCACCACTATTTGATAAACCATCGCTATCTTCATGCCTATAATAGCTCTTCTTACTTACATTATGTTTTCTATTCCATTTTGTTGATTCCTTACCTTTATCAAGCTTATCTTTATGAGGACATTTGGTCGCATAATAACCGACTCTTCCACAAGCAAAGCATTTGAAAGGTAGCTTACCTCTGAATCTTCCAGAACCCCATTGAAGGTTCTTGACAAAGTTTTCTTCTTCCTCTCCTTCTGAAATATGTCTTGATTAATTGAGTTCTTCTCTTCCTGAATCTTTGAATGTGACTTCTCTCATATCTGATGGACCCCCTTTTCTCATTTCGAAAGTAGTTAGGATTCCATGCCGCTGTGTCATAGTAATGCTCTGAAGATTCTGCTTTTCCTCTATGGTAGAAAATTTTGATTCAAACTTAGAAGACAAGGATCTTAAAACCTTTTCAACTACAGTGACTTCTTTTATCTCTTCACCCAAGTTTTTCATGTAGTTAACAATCTCATCTATACATAAGAAGTAATTAGCTATACTTTCATCATTGTGCACTTTGAGAGTTTCATATTGAATTCTGAGAGATTGTAGTTTTGCACGTTTTACCTGATTGTCTCCTTCATAGCTTAAAATGATCTTGTCCCATATTTCTTTGGCATTTTTGAGCTGCATAACCTTGACAAATTCTGATTGTGACAAACTCCCCAATAATGTATTGACAGCCTTGGCATTTGTTTCATACTACTTTTTACCTGTCGTATCTATAGGAATTGCTAATGGAAATGTGTATCCTCCTTCCACAATTTCTCAAACATCTGTTCCAAGAGATTGAATATAGGTCGTGGTTCTTACCTTCCAATAGACGAAGTTGCTCCCATCAAAGACTGGTGGTCTAATGGATCCCTCTCTTTTGTAGGTACTCATGATGATAGATCTTCCTTCAAGCGATCAAGCTTCTTCTGAAGGACCTGCTCTGATACCAATTGTTAGAAATAATACTGAGAAGGGGGGGGTGAATCAGTATTAGCAAGTCAATAATATTTCATTTCCATATTCTGATTCATATACGCTACTTCAGTTAATGAAACTTGCGTGTATACGCAACTGTATATAAGGCAACTAGCGTATACCCTGTAAACTTATAATTTAGTTAATTCTTCATAAGTTGATCCTTAATCTGTGCATCAGAACCATATAAACAGTAACCAGGAGCAATAAAAACAGAACAGACAGTCACACACATGAACACAAGATATAAGGTGGAAACCCAATGCGGGTGAAAACCACCTGCTGCAATCGTCTTTATCTTTCTTTTAATAAGAAACTTATTTTTACAATATTTGTACTAGTGCAGTCTTATGCTAGTACGCAGGCTTCTACTTGCAGAAGGCTACAACTTTCTCTCATTCTCCAGCTTCACTTGGAAGGTAGCTACAACCTCCTAGCTCTTGTACTAGCTAATGTACTAGTACATAGGTGCTGACCTACAGAAGGCTACAACCTTCACTTTTCTTCCAGGGACCATGTTTCATAAATTTTCAATCTGGATCCATCAATAACATCAATCAAACATCAAATATATCTGCATCAACCAATCTCCTTTGCACTAACCAAAAACTGAATCAAACAATCACTTCTCTGGATGTTGTAACCAGAATACAGTAACAGTAACAAGAACCAAGAACACTGCAACAGTAATCAGAAGTAGCTAAAGCATATTCTATGAGGTGTACACTACTTCAATGTGACGAACTTGTGTACATACGCACTTGTATCAAGGCAAACCTGCGTATACGCACTTTTGAAATGTCGAATCAGCGTGTATACGCGCCTTTGCTATAAGGAACCTGCGTACTGATCTGTAAATGATGATTTAACCTTTACAATTATTCAAACATTAGATATACCCAGATCATCAGATTCACAGATTACCAATTATTAAGATAAAAGATCAAAACCACACAAAGATACTTCTCTTCAAGCCTTAAGATCTTGACCCATCAATAGAACTTATCCTTCATCAAGCGCTCAGGTTCATCCTTGATTCAGATCCAGTTGTGCACCATAACCCAATAACCTGTAATCTAGATCTTGCTCTTCATTATATATGCAATTCGTAAGTGCCTTTGCCTAATGATCTTCTCCTCCTTTTATAGTCCTAGGCCTTACTCAATACCATGGTCCAAAACCACTTAGAATCAATACCTTGGTCCAAATACCTGGGGTCAACACTTAGGACAAGATTCCTTGGACCAATACCATGGGTCACAATACCATGGTCCAGATCCCACGGACCAAAACCAAGTTTTCCAACATATACGCAAGTTTCCTTTAGTGAAAGTGTGTGCATACGCTCATACGCGCCTTTTGGTCTGCGAACCCGCGTGTACACGTGGCTTAGTTAATGGGAACCTGCGTATACCTTTCTTTCTTCATTCTATGAGCCTGAACTATGATCTGTCATCTACGAGAGTTGCCATCAAGGACAACACCTGTGTCACAACGCCAAATCTGTGTCATAATGCCAACACAATTAATTAGGGAAATTCCTCAATTGGAATTGTGCAATCCATCATAGGCCATGAGTCATCTGACATGCATGAGTTATTTATGAGTGAATCATCAATTAAGTGGTTGAACACATGAAGCAACACCCCAATGTCTAACCTCGTACTAGTTCCTCCATTAGTTGGAACTAGTTTAACTGAATTTAACTCACTTAAACTGAATTAATTAATTACAACTCTAAATAAACTCAACCAGGGCTCCTATAAAGTAGGAGAAACTTTAGATGACTCAAGTTAGATACTCAACTTGAATTAACTAAGCCAACTAAGTCAAATTAACTTACTTAACTCGTACAAGTTGTCTTGTGATGTGGAATTACAAATTTTCTCCTAATTTAATTCAAGGCAAAATTAAATCAGGATTTTCTTGTTTCCATTTTCAACATTTATTACATGGATTTTGATCAGGGTTGTTACAGAAACCTCCCCCATGGGGGAACACCGTCCTTGGTGTTTAATGACACCCATAACCAACAAGACTGTTGAGAAGCAAAACATATTGGCCATGGAGATTTATAACTTAGCTTGATGCAGTATTTACAATGATCAGCGTGCTGAGAAGCAAACCAGCATGACACATAACAACATGACACCGATACCACTTATTGGATCTTTATAACACATATCATGGTGGTATTTACATACATACATATGTAGATATACTAAAACCTAACACCAAAACATCTACCAAAAACATTTGTTCAACCAACAAATAGAGAAGGATACATAGCCTGCATTTGATCTGCCATCTCCCATGTAGCTTCATCGGGTCCAAAGTGCTTCCACTACACTTTAACTTGCTCGATTGCTCAGTTCTGGAGCATGAGCATATTTTTCTGCAATATACACTGAGGTTCCGGCTGGAATTCTCCATCTATTTCCACCTGCAATACAAACCAATGAATCACATGACCAACATCTTTAACATACTTCTTAAATAATGACACATGGAAAACATCATGGAATTTCATTGTCAGAGGCAGTGCAAATCGATAGGCTATTGGTCCAATCCTTTCAAGAATCTTGAAAGGCCCACAAAACTAGGTGCCATCTTGGCACATGATCAAATCCTCAAGGAGCTCTTCTTCGGCTTGATGCACAAGTACACCTATTCCCCAACTTGAAACTCCTTAAGAAAGTTGTTCGGATCTGCATAATTTTTTTGTCTGTCCTGTGTTTCCTTTAGATTTTTCTTGATAACCCACATTTCCTGTTCCATCTCTACCAACATGTCCGGTCCTATCAATACCCTATTCACTAGATCACTCCAATTGATGGGAGTATTGCAACTCCACCCATATAGTGCCTCCAACAAACTCATCCTTAGTGACTCCTGATACCCATTGTTATGAGAAAACTCAACCAACGGAAGGTAAACCTCCCATATCCTTTGTCGATGCATCACATACGTCCTCAAGATGTCCTTCAATATCTTATTGACCCTCTCTGTTTGTCCATCTATCTGCGGATGATAAGATGTGTTGAAAACCAACTATGTCCCCAAACCTGTAAACAACTCCTTCCAAAACTTGGAAGTGAACTTAGCATCCCTCTCTGACATAATCTTCCTTGGAACACCTGCAACCTCACTATATATTTGATGAAGACCTGTGATACATCATTAGCTGAATAAGTAGACTTCACTAGAATGAAGTGTGCTACCTTTGTGAACCTATCCACCATAACCATGAAGGAATCGTGTTGTCTAGATGTCCTCGAAAAACTTGTGATGAAATCCATGGAAATGACCTCCCATTTCCATTTTGGAACTAAAATTGGTTGTAGTAGTCCACCTAGATGCTTACATTTTTCTTTCACCTGCTGACAGTCCAAACATCTAGCCACAAACTCTCCCACTTACTTCTTCAGATTCGATCAATGATAAAACTTCTTCACTGGTGTCAATGTCTTATGATATCCTGGGTGGCCTGAACACAGTTTTGCATGAAATTCTCGCAAGATAGTCTTCTTGAGCTCATTTTTGTCTGGCACATATATCTTGTCCCTAAATCTGACCAAACCATCTGTTGTAAGACAATAGTCCACATCTTTCTCACATGTACCATGCTATAACCTATGCATAATCTTCATGTACCTGTCATCCTGTTGTCCTTCCTGCAAGATCTAATCTTGTAAGTCTGTCCCATAGGAGCTCACAGTTGCTATGTGATTCACTTGTACTCTCTTGGTAAGAGCATTTGCAACCCTGTTCTCCTTACCCTTGATGTACCTAACCTCAAAGTCAAACTCACTAATCGTGTTCAACCATCTAGCTTGCCTGACATTCAGATTTGGTTGGTCAAACAAGTATATCAATCCACTATGACTGCTCAACAATACAAACTTCCTACCAAGAATATAGTGTCTCCACACTTCAATGCATGGATAATTGCTACCAACTCAAGATGATTTGTCAGATAATTCTCCTCACGCTCATTCAGTTTTTGTGACTGATAGCACACTACGTGTCCTTCCTACATTTAGACTCCACCAAGTCCTCTCTTGGAAGCGTCTATACACAACACAAGTTCTTTGTCTGGATCTG
The DNA here is from genome assembly GCA_000404065.3 of Pinus taeda. Taxonomy (NCBI): domain Eukaryota; kingdom Viridiplantae; phylum Streptophyta; class Pinopsida; order Pinales; family Pinaceae; genus Pinus; species Pinus taeda. The sequence continues at coordinate 72,313 of APFE030905762.1, read as the reverse complement.
CAATCTTTAACACTGGATCATTTGTCAACAACTGCTTCAATTACTCAAAACTTGTTGCACATTCCTCTGTCCATTCAAATTCATTACCTTGCCTCTACAATGACGTAATAGGATATGCAATGCGAGATAAGTTCCCGATTTGTTAGTGTCTTATGTTATAGTAATTAGAGTCAAGTTTAGTCTTTTTATTATTTTGGTCAATTTGTAAAATGTTGTTATGATCTCATAAAGATCAAGTCTTAGTGTCACTTTAGGATAAGATATGCTAAAGTTTTGAGTGGTGAAAGAAATCAAGTTATTAATTTCTTAAAAGGTCTAAGGTTAATATGTCATCCAAGTCATGAATAAAGGTAATAATGGATTTAGTTTCTCATTGTTGGAATAATTAGTAGTGTCTTTTCAATCAGTTGGGTCAAATCGGTAGTACATCATTTCCTTATAATCATGTGTTGTTGTTGTGCTTTTCTTTTGCGCTGCACTTGAATAATTTGTTTTGAAAAGACATCATTGAAGTTAAAGGTAGTCCTGGAACACGTGGAAGATTACAAAGACATGTTATAGCCCTCAAAAATCCATCGAGCATGATAATTATCCTCCTTAGTTTCACTGGAAATCAAACAAGAGTTGTTGTTTTTGGCTGCAGGGAATTTATTGCGCTTTTGCAAATCAAGGTTTTTCTTGCTACCACGACCGCATTCAAGTTTACAATCTCTCTTTTATGCAATAATTCATGTTCTATGTGGTCTAATTCACCTTTAACAGTCAAGGAGAGCACCCAAATGGCCTTTCAACCCTCAGAATCTTCCACTTGTTGTGCTTTCCTCGTTTCCCTTGTGTTTTTGTAATTTGTTGCACACTGAAACAAATTACTGTTGCGTTTTTTCTTGTGACTTAAATTCATGCAGTTTGAGATTTTAAACACAAGAGTTTACCATTAAAAATCTTGCCAAAAACCATCACCCAAACCCTAATTCCATTTTTTTGGCATTCTTGTGACACTAAGTTGTTGAGCGTTGTAATTTCATTTTGAAACCCTAGAAGTTTTTCATTGTGAGTCATGACAACACCAGACATGAATAAGAGGTACAGAGGGGGTGACATAGTCTGATTTGGGCCTCAAGACCTTACCATGGTGAATTTAGATCCAACTTTTAGGGTAGCATTTGAGCAGATTATATGCATCAGGTTTTGTGAAAAGATACAGGGTTACAATGTTCAGGTTACCAAATAATTTGCCTTAAACTTCAATGCTGTGGAAGCCAAGGTTGGAGAATTGTGTTTCCCAGTTTTAGATGTCACTATCTCAACTGCTACATAGATCCCTTTGCATGGAGAAAAATGGTTCAAGGGCATGCCTTTAGATATGGTCAATTACAAAGATTTTCTTAAGCCAAAGTATAAAAACAAAGAATATAGGGCTATTGTGCCAAGAGAATATCTTCTTGAACCTTACAACAAATTACTCAAGGTGATTCAAAGATACTTCACTTGTGAAGGAAAATTTGGGAGGGTTTATCAATACCACTTTAGGCTGTTGATGCATTTTACAGGTAAAATCCCTTTAAATCTACCTTTTTACTTGTTTAGGAGCATTGGTAAAATAGAAGATAAGGACTAGGGTAAGAAGAGTCAAGTGGAGCCCAGTCTCTTTCATTTTTCCTTGATCAAATTGTCAGTGTTGGAAGAGATGAGCAAGAGAAAAAAGTCATGTCAAGCATTTTTGGATTCATCCAAGTTGACAGATGAAATTTCAAATGGTCCCTGGAGAAAAAAAGATACACCCTCATCAGTGGAAAAGGATGTTCAACCAGTAGTAGAAAGCTCAGTCAAAAGACCACATACTTTAGTTGACTAGTCTGACAAGAAAACATGCAAAAAACTTCATTTATCCCCTGAGGTGGTGGAGGTTTCCAAGAAACTACACGTAAGAGTTCTTGCAAAAAGGTTATCCATGGAGCAAATACCTAAACAACCTACTGAATTTCAAGGCACCATATCATAAAACATTGATGACAGGGATAAAGAGATTATGGTACTACATGAACAGTTAAAAAAGGCTCATTTAGTCATTGCTCAGCTTCAACATGATAATAGGGAGTTTAAGAAGAATATTTTGGTAAAGGCATCTAAAGTCGATGAAGCAGAACTAGTGACTAAAATCACCTCACTTGCCACCAAATTCAAAGGTAAAGGAAAAACAAAAACAAAGGACATATAGGAGCTAGAGATCATACAATCAAGAATCCATGTAACCAAATCTTCAGCTAGGAAATTAGAGCTACAGAAAGAAAGTATGATGAAAGGAAAGCCAACGCAAGAAAAGAAAAATATCGAGTTGGATGAAGGACAACACAATTTCCAAAGGCTAAGGAAGCTGAGGAAAACTCAACATGAAATCATCAGGCTTAGAGAACAAGATGAAAGGGCTAAACATAAGATACATGATCACCTAAATAGTTGTGGGCCAACACTGTATGAAGCTAAAAATATGTCAAGGAAATTTTTTCCCTTACATAGACAACTCAAGAACATGTACATGCAACATCTCACCTTGAAAAAGGAGCGGAAGGCTGCAAAACAGGAATTACATGAGGCATTGCAAGGGAAGTAGGAGGAAAGAAGAGGAACACTAGATATGTTAGCTGAGGTAGCTAAAGTTTGTTTTTTGATAGGTAACCAATATATTTTTTCTTTTTTTCCCTTGTCATCCTACTGCATCAGTTTATATTAGTCATATACAGAGTAACGCAACAAATTTCCTACGTTACTGTCAAAAGCATCCAAATTTGATAGAAGATCATAGTTTTGGCATATTTTTCCTATGTGCGGAGGTTCAAGAAGGTTTTGAGATTGTAAACATCATCCATAAACTATCTTTATCAGTTAGAGACTTTGACAGTGGGTCAAATTAATGCAAATAAATTTCGTTGTGCTCAGTTGCTACGCTTTTGCTCCAAGTGATGATTTTCAAAAAGGGAGGTTTGAAATTTGGATAAATATTTTCTATGGAATTTGATGTTTTACCGGTTGTGTTCCACCTATCTCATAGATTCATAAGTACAGGAGATGATCAGAAGTATGCAAATGATGAATTCGTTGCGCTCAACTATTGCACTATCTCTAAAGAAGGAAGTAGCGCAACAAATTCGTTGCACTTCCACACAGTCGGTAGTTTGACCTTTCAATTCGACTCCAAACCTCCTGAAATTCATTCATATGGTTATGAAAAGTGTCCTTAAATCTCTTGAAGGTTCGAACCTCATCCTCATGTAGACATTTGATGTATTTTGTTAAAAGATTCCTCTAGTCAAACAATTTCCTAATTTGTAGAAGGTGGTTCTTTATTCGCTGCTATAAGCAAAAAAATTAAATGTTTTTGGGGAATTCAGTTCCTAAAGGGAGGAACTAATGTTTTTTTATGTATATATGATGTAATTTTTATTGAGAAAAATGTTGGTCAATGTGTGATAGAGAAGAGACATTGTGCATTATGCAACTTTATTTGAAAATTTCAGTGAATGATGAAGGTCGAAGTCTACTTGTTCAAGGATTCTTGTGTCAATCATTTATGTTATTTTTATCTCTTACTTATGTTTCTTTATCTTCTGTTATAGCCATGATTAAATTTTATACCTGCAGCGTTTATTTAAAAGAAATTATTTCATAATTCACTTTCAAGTGCTCTGTTATAAATAACTAAACATTTCAATGTATTTTCCTCAATTATAATATTTAAAATTCATCCTCTAGTAGATGATTTATATATTATAAATTTCCTTATTCCTCAACTCACCTCTATACAATGAAATTTGACAAAGACACCAAAAAGATTGCTTACCTTGCCCTTATTTAAGGATTCTTCATTTCCCATCATAGCATTGAAAATAATTAGCTTAATTTGTCTCCATGTCCAATGGATTTTCCCTCTCCCCTACATCAAATTGTTGAAATTATTTACCTTAATCTATAGACCTAGCCTAATATTTAGAAGTTTTCATAAGAGAGAACCCTCTTTGGGTTTGGAAGGGCTAGCTTCCAACCCTAAAGATTGGTTTGTGGTTACCTTTGGGTTCCTCTCCTCAGCTTGGAGGAATTACGGAGTGCTAACATCATGAACCTTCTATAATAACCTACTAGCCCCATATATGATCTTACCTCATCCACATTTCTAGGAGATTCCCACTCCATGATAGCCCTTATCTTCTTTGGATCTATTGTTATGCCTTCCTTGGAAACATGTCCTAAGTAATGTACTGTTGTCTGAAAGAAACTACATTTTCTAAGATTAACATACAACTGATGCTCTCTCAGTAATATCAACATTTCTACTAAGTGCTCAACATGCTCTTCCTCATTTTTATAATATATCAAGATGCCATTAATTAATATAATAAAAAACTTGTCTAGATAAGGACACAATACACTATTCATCAAGCACATAAAATTAGTTGGAGCATTAGTCAAACCAAATGGAACTACAACAAACTCATAATTCCCATACATGGTCCATAAAGTTGTCTTGTAAATCTCCTCTTCTTTAATGTGTACCCGATGATATTTGGATCTCAAATCGATCTTTGAGAACATTGTTTCTCCCTTCAACTGATCAAACAAGTCATCAATCCTCAGTAACAGATACCTATTCTTGATGGTTACCTCATTCAATTGTCTATAATTGATGCAAAGTCTGAGAGTGCCATCCTTCTTATTCACAAACAATACCAGTGCACCCCATGTTGATATACTTGGCCTAATGTATCCTTTGTCAAAAATTTCCTTCAACTGCAACTTTAGCTCTACAAACTCTAGAGTGCTCGTCCTGTATGGTGCCTTTGATGTTAGTGTTTCCCCTCATACCAACTCAATGGAAAAGTCCACTTCTCTGTAAGGTTACAACTCTAAAATATGTGTGGGAAATACCTCCGTACCTGCTCAATACCTCCGCGTCCTCAACATCCTTACCTTTGTCACTGGAAATGTGTACTGCAAATAACACACACCCTTTTCTACAACTGCACTTTGCCTACATAGTTTCCACCATTCTAATCGATGTTTCCTTCTTCTTACCTTGCAATACTCTCTATTCTCCATTGTCATCCAAGCATTCAATGCCCTTGTCACAACAATCCACTTTGGTCCTATGAAGATACAACCAGTCCATAACCAAAAGCATATGATATGATCCCAACAACAATACATTCAAATGTGCTGAGGTAGGTATACCGTTCAACTCGAATGCACAAGATCTTACCCAGTGATACACTCTCTTCTTAGTACCTATAACCAATTGCACTAACCAAGATTTTGCATGCACTCCTTTATTCAAACCATACTTATCCACCAGGTCATGACTAACATAACTATAATTAGATCCAAGTTCAATCTAAATAGAAACAACTTGATCATAAAACTTACCATCCATCTCGATCACAGTTGTGTGGTGATTTGCCTACTTGTTATCCAATGTTGCATAGATATGAGGAATACTATGTCCAACGTCCCCAACAATATGCGCTTCTTGTGCACTATAAATCATAGGCCTACCACCTTGAATCTATGGACAATCCCTCTTAAGATGCTGCTTACCACATGTCCAACACTGCAACTATCTTTTACCATCACCTTTATTCTTCTGCCCTCCATGTTGTGACCCATTAAACTTGTTGTAAGGTGCAACCTTTTCTTTCTCACCTACATCCTGAAGCCTTGTTCTTTTCAACTGCCATTTAAATTTAGCTTTTTATTTCCCTTCCCAACCTTGCTAAGATTATGTCTTGCGCTTTGATTTCTCATAAAAATGCTTCAATTTTCCAATGACTTCTTCAAGTGACTGAGGCTCATCATACTCAATTCTATCTCTAAATGCTAATGGAAATGCACTGAAAAAACCTTTGAACTTTAGCCTTCTCATCCTTAAGATAAGGTACATACCTCAATAACTCCATGAACTTAGTCATGTACTCCTCATCTGTCATCGATCCCATCTTTAGCTCATAAAATTCCTTAGTTTTGTTGTTGTTGTACCTTTCTAACGAATATTTCTTCCTGAAAGGTCTTTTGAATTCATGTCAACTTAACTCTTATGTCCTGATGTCTCTAACATGCTTCACATCTTCCCACCAGATGTCTACTTTTCCTTTGAGGCTAAAGATAACTATTATGGCCTTCATATTCTCTGTGTATTCATGCAACTCAAATAATTTCTTCATCCCAAGTAACCATGCCTCTGCATCCTTTGACTTGTTCAAATCTCCATCATAGGTAGGTGGCTTCACTTTCCTGAACTCATTTGAAAAATATCCCATATCACTCCTCTTGTAAGGATGATAACGATGATGATCATAGTGTCTGTCAGAACCAGAACTAGAATAGAACATGTGTCCTTTGCCTCTTCTATCAGCAATATCCAAGAGCCTGCCATCTTTGATCGTGTAACAATATTATTTTAGTTTTAAAAGAAGATAGAAACAACAACAATTGTGGCTTTATTCCACATTGGTTTTCCACCCAAAATCTTAGTGTTCATGTGTCTTGATGTGTTTCTTATGTGTTGATGATCTATCTACTCTCTATTACTCATAGTTTCTAGTTAATACATGTTTTAATGAAGTAATGACACATCGGTTAAAGATTAACAGATGATGAATTATATGTAGATCTAGTTGACTCAATATACGTAGTTTTCTTTCATCATAGTCGCTTATGTACACGGGTTCACTAAATAACAGTCGTGTATAGAAATTGGAATAAGAAAAGTAAAGTTGACGTAAGTTTTAAAATGTTCATTCACCCCCCCCCCCCCACCCGCCCTCCCCCATCTCAATATTTTTCCTAACAATTGGTATCAGAGCAGGTCCTTCAGAAGAAGCTTGATCGCTTGAAAGAAGATTTATCAAGATGAGAAATCAAGAGGGAGTAGCATTTATCAGGCCACCATTTTTTAATGGATCCAACTTGGTTTTATGCAAAGTAAGAACAAGAGCTTATTTGCAGTCACTTGGAGTTGATGTTTGGGGAATCGTTGAAGGAGGCTATCAGTATGCATCCTCCATTCCCACAAATGAAGTAGAAAAGAAAAAAAAAATGAGATCAGTGCAAAGGTTGTCAACGCTCTGTTGGGAAGCTTAGAATAATCAAAATTTTTAAAGGTCATGCAGTTGAATACAACAAAGGCTATATGGGACAAGATCGTCTAGAGTTATGAAGGTGACACACTAAGGTAAAGAGTGCCAAACTTTAAACCTTTCAAATTCAATGTGAAACCCTCATAATTCATAATGATGAAAGTATTGCAAGTTTCTTTCTTAGGGTAGATGAGAGAGTTAATTCAATGAAAAATCTTGGTGATGAAGTAAAAGAATCAATGCTTGTTGAGAAAATCCTAAGATCTCTAACCCCAAAATTTGATTCGAAAGTCTCTGCCTTTGAAGAAATGCAGGATTTGAAGAACCTTACCATTGACCAACTTCATGCGATCCTAACAACCTATCAAATGAGAAAAGGGAGGATCCTTCAGATATTAGATAAGCAACATTCAAAGCTACTTCTAAAGGAAAATAAAATGAGGAGATTAAGGAATCAAGTTATGTATCAGATGAAGAAGAGGTGAACTTTGTATAGAAACTCCAAGTAGGAACTGGCAGATTTAGAGGTAAGCTTCCTTTCAAATGTTTTTCTTGTGGAAGAGTTGGTCATTATGCTGCTAAATTCCCTTATAAAGAAAACCAATAGAAATGGTAAAATATGCAAAAGTAAATTCTAGAGGAAGGTTTGAAAACAAGAAAAAATTCTATACACACAAAGATAGTGATGGGCTTTCAAATGGTGAAGAGAGTGAGTTAGATCAAGAATATGAATTATTTATGGCATTTAAAGATAAATGTATTGATGAGTTTGATGATGTTTTTATGGATTCTCTAGAAGAAAAATATAATCTCATTGAAGAAATAACTCAGCTTAAAATTCATCTAGAAGAAACTAAATTAGCAGAATATGTACTGAAGAAACAAATTCTAGAAAAGGACAGACATAATGAAAAGTTAGAACTAGAAATAGTAAGTCTAAGAAAGGAACTTGAGAAAACAAAAGGTTTAAACCTTATATTTTCTAAAGGATCCAAGACCCTAGAAGAAATCATCAAAGTGCAACGCTCTCCTCTAATAAAAATAGGTCTTGGATACAATGCAAAATCATCAAATACTATAAAATCTTCTGAAACAGGTACATGAAGCTATCTCAATGCAGTAAAGGGATGTAGTCAACAAAATTATAGCTCTCAAGAAAAGAATGAAGGATCAAAAGTATCTCAGGTAAATCATCCTTACCACAATAAAAAGGGGAATTACACAAAAAGGTACTATATAGTATAATCACAAGAACTTCTACTTCAATGGTCAATGCTTCACTTGTCATAGTTTTGGTCATAAGGTTGCTCAATGTGTCTCTTATAAAACTATCATGACTAGAGAAGCACGAAAACAAAAGAATGAGATTGGATTAAAGAAATACTCTTACAATACTTTCTCACCTCTCCAAGATGAAACATAATGTTCCGTGTGCAATAACTTTGGGCATAGAGAAACTGAATGAATAAGCAGAATGAGACCAACCCTTCAGAATGAACAAAAGGAAACAACATCCAAGGCATAGAAAAATAAAACTATAGAATCTGAAAATTGTGGTTTAGCTTTGTATGCAGGAGATCAAGAAAATTTGTAGTACATTGACAATGGATGCTCAAAGCATATGATAGGCGATAAAGATAAGTTTATGTCCTTTAATGGAATAAATAAAGAAAAGAACGTAACCTTTGGAAATAACTCACCTGCTTTTATCAAAGGAAAAGGAACTATTTTGCTAAATGATAAGGTTAAATTTGGAAATGTTTTGTTTGTTAATGGATTAAGACATAACTTATTGAGTGTTAGTCAAATGTGTGACCAAGGACATGAGGTTGTTTTCGGAACAAAGAATTGTGTGGTACGAAATCCAGATACATGTAAGATCATAATAAAAGTAACAAAAACTCGAGGTAATGTCTATGTCTTGGAAGGCGGACAACATCATTGTTACTTGAGAAAATTAGAAGAAAGTTGGCTTTGGCACAAAATATTGTGACATATAAGCTTCACTCAATTACACAAGTCAAGTAGAATGGGAGCAGTACGTGACTTACCTAACATCTCTCTGCCAGAAAACAACATATCCAAATCATGTCAATTCGGTAAGCAAGCCAGAGTTCAGTTTAATGTTGAAAAAGGTACTTCAAGTAAGCCACTTTAACTTATTCATATTGATTTGTGTGGTCCTATGAGAAAAAAGTCTCCTCGAGTTGAACAATACTTCATATTATTCATTGATGATTTTACTAGAATGTGTTGGATTGACTTATTGAAACATAAAGATGAAGCATTTGATAAATTTAAGGTATACAAAGCTCTAGTAGAAAATGAGTTAGACTTAAAAATCAAATGTCTTAGATTTGATAGAGGAGGAGAGTTTATATGAGATGAGTTTTTTGACTTTTGTGAACAACATGGAATCAAGAGCCAATTTTCTATACTTGAAACTTCTCAACAAAACGGAATGGCAGAAAGAATGAACTAAACAATCCAGCAAATAGCATGTTCGATGATTGATGAGTCTAGAACACCTCATACCTTCTAGGGAGAAGCAACACATACAGCCGTAAATATCCTCAACAAATATCATATTCGAGTAAACAATGATAAAACTCCTTATGAAATATGGTCTGGTAAACCTCCGACTGTTAAACATTTCAAATTTTTTGGAAGAAAATGTTACATAAATAATAATGATGGTAAACTTGGAAAGTTTGAATCTAGAGAAGATGAAGGAATTCTCCTTGGATACTCCTCTAGAAGCAAAGGATATAAATGTTATATAATTGTTCCTACAACAAGCCAAAAGGATGTAGGAGATGGAATTAATGAAGTACCATGTTTTGGAGAATTTGGTATCTACGAATAAATACTAATTCCCTAGATAAGTAGTCATATCTAGAACAACAGTTTAAAGTATTTTAGTCTTTCCCTATTAGCAACAGATAAGATGAGAAGATGAGAAGACCTACTTATAGTTCCGCTTTCCTCTCGTCTCCTTTGTATCGATCCTATTGCTCCTTCCCATACTTAATACGCTTGAGAAGTGCCTGTAAACACAACAGAAAACAGAGAATTGATCAAAGTAAAAGATACATTGAATATAAGTGAATGGAATCAGATGCATTTCACACATATAAGCATTATAAAACAATATAAACATATGGGAGAAAGGTTCAAACACTTTATTAAATAGAAGAAGGAATTACAACCATTGTGTATGATTTAAAAGTCATTCCTCCAGCTTGGATCCCATCCATATCACATCAAAAGCATGAAAAACTTGTAGCATTACAATACTTGCTTCAAAGCCAAATCTCATAGCAACATTATCTCCTTACAATTCAACATAATCCAACCCCTGATCACTTAGATGAGTGGTCAATTTATAGGGAAATGAAGGAGTTTTTGTCATAAATGTTGGCATTGAATGGCCTTCCATACTTAGAATTAGTTCCATGGAGGAAGGGTTGAGAGCATAAGATGCATCTTAACTCATTCCTCATCCATTTTCGATCTCACAGGATTTTATAAGTGAGGGAACCTTCTAGATGACTCCAAAAGATAAGAATATTCCCCAAACCTATGTGAATTTCGCTCAAACTTGCCCAGCGCAGGTGAAAGGAAGCCTAAGTGCTCTGCAGAGCAACCTGGCATGGACATAACTACTCTGAAGCGCACATTTACATGGGCCTACCTGCGCTGGTCCCTCTAGAGGCCATTTCTGGATGCCTTCAAGTCATGAAACTGTTTGGGAAGGAGGAATTCAAAGGGGTGACTTGTTTAGGGCATTTAGCAACTGAAATTAGGGTTTGATGAGCCCTAGAACACTAATATGGATGATGGGATTGATGTGCCCAAATGGATCTGTAACAGCTACCCCCTAAAGAATGAAGTCGGAAAAATGCCAATGTCAAATGATATGCTTTACGATGTGATGAGGAGGTATCGAAGTGGAAGGTGGCCTGCATCAATTACAATACATATATCATGTTTTTTTATTTTTACATGAATCGCTGAGGGAAGGCATACCCATGCTCAAATTATAAACTTTCATTACATGTACATAAATAGTCATCTACAGATATAGACACATGATTGGAATGACTATCAATGTAAAGCCATTGTACATATGATTTAGTACTCCTGAAATCGCAGCCTAGATGGATGAAAGTAGATTCGGGGTCTTCTATCTCGTTCAATCGTTCGCTCAAGTACGAGTCTAACCATGTGAATATGTGATCTAAAGTCGAACATGGGAAGACAACATCTGATTACTAGCCAATGATGTAAGTTGTTAACATATGCGAGAGAAATCACTGATAATGATAATGATCCTCAAGGTACTGTAGTACATTCTGCATCGTGTGAATGGATGATTTGATGTTCAACACCATACACATTTTTGTAGTCGAAGGCCAGTGATGTCAAACTATCGCCGAAAGAGAGAAACCTGCCATTGATGTATGCAAGCCTCAAGGTACTAGAAGGGTGTTTCTAAGTCAACTTCTTGGATAATGAGTTGATGTCGACAAGAAGTGACTTGTCGCAGGAGGGCCTTGATGTATCCCACATCAACGACACGAAAAAAGTGTAATGATTTTGGAGACGAAATTTGACTGACGACACAAGGTTCAGGAATGGCAGTCATGAAAATGAAGGTTTATGAGTATTGCAAAGGATGAATTTTAACTGAATGACTTCTCTTGAACATATTAGCAACACTGAATGAATTGGCAGCATTGACCCAAAACCAAATTAATGGATGGTGTGATAGACCATAGGTATGATAATCATCAAGCAGATAACCCAACCCAAATAGTTTGGTGATGGAGTGAAAGTGTCATGTTTAAGAGCGACCTGCAACCATAAAGTGGTTTTCTCCTTTTTCCCATTTCCCCCAGTCATTGTTGACCAACACCTCTTTATTTTTATCAATCTTGAGGAGGATAACATATGCTTATCGTATAATTCCACCCTTCGAGTGAATCCATCGCTATTTGATGTTTTAACGAGTCTAGCGAAGGTGAAACTCGGTCTTGTCTAGATGGACAAGTTTGTCACTATTTGATGTTTTAACGAGTTTAACGGAAAAGATAGCTCAGTCCTTTTCATGTTTAGAGAGTTTGAAAAGGTACAAAAAGAAAACTCCACAAGTTCTTTTTCGTAGATTTGTCTCTCAAGCCCAAAAAAATGTAAAACAATACGAGAGAGAACCTATTGACCATGTTCAGTCAACGTATTTCTTTTTCATAAATAATCTATCTCAGCCCAAAAAAGGGTTAAACTTATACTTAGTAGATGTCATTTCCAATCCATTAACGAGCTGAAAATGACAAGCGCTCGACAATCTTTTCATATTTCGGGAATCTGAGAAGAGCTTAAAGAGGACTCCACTTTGAGGAACGAGTGGTATCTAGGGCCGCAACTAGTTCCGGTGATGTTGGAACTTCTCAAAACATGTTGATTTATGTGAAGAGGTTGGCTAATAAGTCCACTCATTGCAACTATTCCTCTAAAAGGGTAAAACAACCAATTGAAAGTGTATGATCGGATAAAGGGATGAAAACAACCAAGGCTCATTTGACGAAAGAGACTGATAGAAATCACGAGGGTTAAAAATGGAAATGGGTACATTTTTACACAAGCTTGAACCATAGGGAACTATGCTTGGGTTCAGTTTCATGTTTACATAAGCTTGAAACGAAGAATTATGCTTGAATTTAGTTTCATTTTTACACAAGCTTGAAATGAAGAACCATGATTGAATTTAGTTTCATTTTTACACAAGCTTGAAACGAAGAACTATGCTTGAGATCGGTTTACATGCCCCCAGCATGATGAAAGGGAGAGTCTTCTGTAACCAAATGGAAGTCGATGTGGTGAAGCAGGATGGTTATCCAACACCTTTTTGGCTTTGTCCAAATAGGGACAAAGGTGAATGGGGTGATTCCCTTCACATAACCTACAGGGAAACTTAATTTTACTGCTAGGTGCATGGCCCCCAAGCTTCATTACATTCACCTAAGTAGACTAGTTGCAGCTATGAGGTGGATGGAATGAAGGTTCATATATGAGATCAAGTGAAAGACTCGACTGGGATTTTACGAGATCTACTCAAAGACTCGGATTGGAACTTTGCTCCAGGGGAGGTTGTTTCATTTTTTTAATGAGGTTGACACATGACCAAGAACTGTCCTCATATTCTTTGTTTCATTTTTTAACGAGCTTGACACAAGACAAGAAACTATGCTCGTATTCCTTGTTTCATTTTTTAACGAGGTTGACACAAGACCAGGAACTGTCCTCCTATTCCTTGTTTAATTTTTTAACGAGCTTGACACAAGACAAGGAACAATGCCCATGGGAGTTGTTTCATTTTTTAATGAGGTTGACACAGTAAAAGAACTATCCTCATATCCTTGGCTTCATTTTTTAACGAGCTTGACACAAGACAAGGAACTAAGTGGAGTCACCAATTTGTTTTGGAGAATTTGGTATCTACGGATAAATACTAATTCCCTAGATAAGTAGCCATATCTAGAACAACACTTTAAAGTATTTTAGTCTTCCCCTATAAGTAATAGATAAGATGAGAAGATGATAAGACCTACTTGTAGTTCCGTTTTCCTCTCGTCTCCTTTGTACCGATCCTATCGCTCCTTCCCGTACTTAAAACGCTTGAGAAGTACTTGTAAACACAACAAAAAACAAAGAATCGATCAAAGCAAAAGATCTATTGAATATAAGTGAATGGAATCACATACATTTCACACATATAAACATTATAAAACAATACAAACATATGGGAGAAAGGTTCAAACACTTTATTAAATAGAAGAAGGAATTACAACCATTGTGTCTGATTCAAAGTCATTCCTCCAGCTTGGATCCCATCCACATCACATCAAAAGCATGACAAACTTGTAGCATTACAATACTTGCTTCAAATCCAAATCTCATAGCAACATTATCTCCTTACAATTCAATATAATCTAGCCCCTGGTCACTTAGATGAGTGGTCAATTTATAGGGAGATGAAGGAGGTTTATCGTAAACGGTGGCATTGAATGGCCTTCCATACTTAGAATTAGTTCCATGGAGGAATGGATGAGAGGATAGGCTGCATCTTAACCCATTCCTCATCCATTTTTGAGATCATAGGAGGTGATAAGTGAGGGAACCTTCTAGATGACTCCAAAAGATAAGAATATTCCCCAAACCCTATGTGAATTTCACCCAAACTCACCTAGCGCAGGTGAAAGGAAGCCTAAGTGCTTTGTAGAGCACCCTGGTATGGACTTGACTGCTCTGCAACACGCCTTTACATGGGCCTACCTACGCTGATCCCTCTAGAGGCCATTTCTAGATGTCTTCAAGTCATGAAACTGTCTGGGAAGGAGGCATTCAAAGGGGTGACCTTTTTAGGGCATGTAGCAACTGAAATTAGGGTTTGATGAGCCCTAAAACACTGATCTAGATGATGGGATTGATGTGCCCAAATGGATCTGTAACACACCAGAAGAAGGAATTAAAAGCACAGGAGAATCATAAAATACTCCTTCAAGGTATGTTCAGAAAAATCATCTGAAATCTCAAATTCTAGGTGAAAAGGGAGCTGGAGTACAAACTAGCAGAAATCTTGTTGGGACTTCCAGTTATCTAGCCTTACTATCCATTATTGAACCTCGAAATGTAAATCAAGCAAGCAAACATGAGTGTTTGGTTAAGGAAATGAATGAAGAACTTGATCAAATAGAGAAGAACCATATATGGGAACTAGTACAAAGACCTCATGATAAAAATGTTATCGGGACAAAATGGGTATTAAAAAACAAACTAAATGAAAATGGAGAGGTAATTAGAAACAAAGCAAGACTCGTATGAAAATGTTATGCTCAAAAAGAAGGAATAGACTTTGAAGAAACATTTGCACCCGTAGCCAGACTTGAAGCCATGAGAATGTTCCTTGTATTTTCAAGCTTTCATAACTTTAAAGTATATCAAATGGATGTTAAATCTGCATTTCTGAATGGAGATCTAGAAGAAGAAGTTTATATTGAATAACTTGAAGGGTTCATTCTAGGAAATGATAAAAATCTTATCTGCAAACTTAAGAAGGCTCTATATGGGCTAAAACTAGCCCCACGTGCATGGTATTATTGTCTTGATAGGTATCTTCAACAATATGGCCCTAAGGGATCTGCATATAACAATCTATATATAAAGATGGATAAAGATAAACTTTTGATAGTTGTTGTTGTTTATGTTGATGACATCATATTTGGAAGTAATGAAGCATCTATGAGTGAAGGATTTTCTTTAGTTATGTAGCAAGAATTTGAAATGTCCTTACTTGGTGAACTAACATATTTTCTTGGTCTTCAAGTTCAACAAGCAAAGAATGGTATATTTCTCTCACAAACCAAGTATCTCAAGCATATTTTGAAGAAATGTGGAACGGAAAACTGCAAACCTATATGCACACCTATGGTAACAGGATGTAATCTTAGTTCACACGATGATTCTCCTTTAGTAAACCAACCAGAATACAAATTTATGATCAAGAGCTTACTCTACCTTACAGACACAAGACCAAATATTATGCATGCAATTGGGATTGTTGGACGATTTCAAGCAAATCTTAAAGGAACTAATCTCCACACAATCAAGAGAATATTCAAGTATTTACAAGGAACTCAATATTTTGGTCTATGGTATTCCAAAGATGTTAATTTTGCACTTCATGCTTACACAAATGCAGATTGGGCATGTAATATTGATGATCAAAAGAGTACTAGGGGAGGAGCATTTTATTTAGAACTTTGCTTGGTATCATGGTTCAGCAAAACAAAAAGCTTCGTTTCTTTATCTATTGCTGAGGCAGAATATGTTGTTGCTACATCTTGCTGCACTCAACTTCTACAGATGATGAAAACATTGCAATACATTCAAATAACTTGTCCTCAACCAATATATATTATGTGTGATAATACTAGTGCATAAGTATTTCTAAAAATCTTATCGTGCACTAAACAACCAAGCATATTCAAATCAAATATCACTTTCTGAGAGAACAAGTGCTTGAACAAAAGGTCAAAATAGAATATGTTCTCTCAAAGGAACAAGTTGCAGATATATTTACAAAGCCACTTCCACGTAATTCCTTTGAATATCTCAGACAAAAACCATGAGTGGTCTCTCCCACATCACTTTGTTAAGTATTCTGACAGATTTTTCATGTAGATATCAGTCTTTCGGATTAATCACATCGTAAGGATTTAGTCGACGTTTTGAACCAACTAATGTGGTTCATCCTCATGACAAGGTGATAAATCAATTGATCTGAAGCAATAAATAGCATGGATGCATCATTTACCAGAGTTAGTTGTTGAAAATTAGCCGTCGGTTAATTTGTTACCGAGGAAAAATTGTTTAATATCTAGTTAAAAACTAGTTGTTATGTAATAAATAAAATATTTATTTGATATATAAATGGATTATTAATAATATCAAGTTTATTTAATAATTCATTTTATCAATAATTTTATTTTTATAATATTTTGTTAGGTTGACTTATTCATATAAATTAGAAATATTTCAAATTAAAATATTATAATTCTTATAATAAGTAATATTATCTGTTAAAATGTTTAATATTTAGTTAGGAATAGCTATTATTTGTAAGAATAAATATTTTATTTCATATTATAAATTAATTATTTAATATTATTAATTTTTTTAGGGTTTGACTAATCCAAGCTAAATTAGGTTAAAGACTTATTGATAGGAATAATTGAGATTCAAGTATTTAGATTTCATTACAATTTAATATTGTTAATTTCTATTAATAAGAATATAATTAATATGACCATAATTAGTTAGAGGAAAACTTATCTTGTTTATATGGGAGCATGGCTGAGATAATTTAAATTTTTATAAGATGAATATTAAAATTCTGGATAAGTTAGGTCAACCATTTAGATAAGAAATTTACTTGACATGTTAAATAAATGAAGTTAAAGAAAATTAATATAGAAACAGGGGGGATAAATCCTGAAGACCAAAAGGGAGAATCATAAAAACGAACAGGAGAAAGGAGAGGGAGGGAAAGAAGAGTCAAGAGGAGAGATTTGGAATCCAACTTTTACTTAATTTCCAGCCATCATCCCTCTTAAGGTTTCTTGCATGCCTCTCAATTTCAATCACTTCCCTGAGTTTCCTGTGGTGGAAATGATCAACCCTAGCAATGACTTTAGATTCTTCAATGCAGACATGGTGTTTATATTTATTTGTGTGTTCGGTAAGGGCTGATGTGTGGGATCAATTGTGTCTAATGTCAGCAACATGTTCGTTGATTCTCTATTTAATAGACCTTCTTTTTTCTCCAATGTAGGGGATACCACAGGAGCATGGAACAAGGTAGACTGCTTTCTTGTCTTTAGGGTCAATAGGGTCCTTAATGGATCTAAGGGAATTTTTAATGGTTTTGAGGGGTTTGAAAGAAGAAGAGACATTCATCTTCTTAAGAATATGGGCAATCCTATCCGTGGTTACTTGGATATATGGGAGATGAACCTTAGAGATGGGATCAGCTCGGGCGGGTTTAACTCTAGGCACTTTGCTGGCTTTGTGAAAGGACTTAAGGCTTTGGGATCTGCTATACCCATTATTTTTAAAACCTCCAATAAGATGAGATTTCTCCTTATCAAGGTGGCTATCATCGGAGATTCTTAGAGCACGAGTAGCAAGAGTGCTGAGAACCCTGAATTTCTCAGTAGGGAAGTGATGAGAATTGGTATGGAGATATTGTTCCGTGTGAGTCTTCTTTCGAAAACTTGTTGACAGATGGAACCATCATCCTTCCTGGAAAGGAGAATGTCGAGAAAGGGAGGGCGACCATTCTCCTCAATTTCCATCATGAACTTGATGGATTCTGATTGAGAATTAAGGTGGTTAAGAAATAGATCTAGTTTCTCACGACCATGAGGCCAGATGACACAGGTGTTAATAACAAAACTCTTCCATTTTTTAGGGAAGAATTGAGCAGAGGCTAAGGCCTTGGTCCCAAAATATTCCATGAACAAGTTGGCTATGATAGGGGAAAGAAGGGAACCCATCGCAACACTGGAAGTTTTCTCATAGAACTCACTCTGAAAACTAAAGAAATTTGAGGTGAGGCAGAGGCCAACTAACTTGGCAGTGTATTTATTAGTGATGTGATTTATGATATCAACAACCTCTTGGATGGGGATTTTGGTGTATAAGGATACAACGTCAAAACTAACCAACAAATCTCCAGGCTCCAATTTGATATCTCTCCATTCTTGAACAAAGGAGGCAAAGTCTTTAATAAAAGAATCTGTGTGACCAACAAGAGGTTTGAGCTTTTGGGCAAGGAATTTTGCAAGAAGATAGGTTGGTCTGCCTAGTGTGTTAACAATAGGCCTTAAGGGGGCCCCAGGTTTATGAATCTTAGGTAGGCCATAGATTCTAGGGTAAGGGGTTTGCTTTCAATAAGCTTTCAGGAAAGAGGAAGAAGGGAATAATTTGCTTTAATGGTTGATGCTACCTCTTTAG
>APFE030905762.1:8737-53602 GCA_000404065.3 Pinus taeda | reverse complement strand
CCACATCACATCAAAAGCATGACAAACTTGTAGCATTACAATACTTGCTTCAAATCCAAATCTCATAGCAACATTATCTCCTTACAATTCAATATAATCTAGCCCCTGGTCACTTAGATGAGTGGTCAATTTATAGGGAGATGAAGGAGGTTTATCGTAAACGGTGGCATTGAATGGCCTTCCATACTTAGAATTAGTTCCATGGAGGAATGGATGAGAGGATAGGCTGCATCTTAACCCATTCCTCATCCATTTTTGAGATCATAGGAGGTGATAAGTGAGGGAACCTTCTAGATGACTCCAAAAGATAAGAATATTCCCCAAACCCTATGTGAATTTCACCCAAACTCACCTAGCGCAGGTGAAAGGAAGCCTAAGTGCTTTGTAGAGCACCCTGGTATGGACTTGACTGCTCTGCAACACGCCTTTACATGGGCCTACCTACGCTGATCCCTCTAGAGGCCATTTCTAGATGTCTTCAAGTCATGAAACTGTCTGGGAAGGAGGCATTCAAAGGGGTGACCTTTTTAGGGCATGTAGCAACTGAAATTAGGGTTTGATGAGCCCTAAAACACTGATCTAGATGATGGGATTGATGTGCCCAAATGGATCTGTAACACACCAGAAGAAGGAATTAAAAGCACAGGAGAATCATAAAATACTCCTTCAAGGTATGTTCAGAAAAATCATCTGAAATCTCAAATTCTAGGTGAAAAGGGAGCTGGAGTACAAACTAGCAGAAATCTTGTTGGGACTTCCAGTTATCTAGCCTTACTATCCATTATTGAACCTCGAAATGTAAATCAAGCAAGCAAACATGAGTGTTTGGTTAAGGAAATGAATGAAGAACTTGATCAAATAGAGAAGAACCATATATGGGAACTAGTACAAAGACCTCATGATAAAAATGTTATCGGGACAAAATGGGTATTAAAAAACAAACTAAATGAAAATGGAGAGGTAATTAGAAACAAAGCAAGACTCGTATGAAAATGTTATGCTCAAAAAGAAGGAATAGACTTTGAAGAAACATTTGCACCCGTAGCCAGACTTGAAGCCATGAGAATGTTCCTTGTATTTTCAAGCTTTCATAACTTTAAAGTATATCAAATGGATGTTAAATCTGCATTTCTGAATGGAGATCTAGAAGAAGAAGTTTATATTGAATAACTTGAAGGGTTCATTCTAGGAAATGATAAAAATCTTATCTGCAAACTTAAGAAGGCTCTATATGGGCTAAAACTAGCCCCACGTGCATGGTATTATTGTCTTGATAGGTATCTTCAACAATATGGCCCTAAGGGATCTGCATATAACAATCTATATATAAAGATGGATAAAGATAAACTTTTGATAGTTGTTGTTGTTTATGTTGATGACATCATATTTGGAAGTAATGAAGCATCTATGAGTGAAGGATTTTCTTTAGTTATGTAGCAAGAATTTGAAATGTCCTTACTTGGTGAACTAACATATTTTCTTGGTCTTCAAGTTCAACAAGCAAAGAATGGTATATTTCTCTCACAAACCAAGTATCTCAAGCATATTTTGAAGAAATGTGGAACGGAAAACTGCAAACCTATATGCACACCTATGGTAACAGGATGTAATCTTAGTTCACACGATGATTCTCCTTTAGTAAACCAACCAGAATACAAATTTATGATCAAGAGCTTACTCTACCTTACAGACACAAGACCAAATATTATGCATGCAATTGGGATTGTTGGACGATTTCAAGCAAATCTTAAAGGAACTAATCTCCACACAATCAAGAGAATATTCAAGTATTTACAAGGAACTCAATATTTTGGTCTATGGTATTCCAAAGATGTTAATTTTGCACTTCATGCTTACACAAATGCAGATTGGGCATGTAATATTGATGATCAAAAGAGTACTAGGGGAGGAGCATTTTATTTAGAACTTTGCTTGGTATCATGGTTCAGCAAAACAAAAAGCTTCGTTTCTTTATCTATTGCTGAGGCAGAATATGTTGTTGCTACATCTTGCTGCACTCAACTTCTACAGATGATGAAAACATTGCAATACATTCAAATAACTTGTCCTCAACCAATATATATTATGTGTGATAATACTAGTGCATAAGTATTTCTAAAAATCTTATCGTGCACTAAACAACCAAGCATATTCAAATCAAATATCACTTTCTGAGAGAACAAGTGCTTGAACAAAAGGTCAAAATAGAATATGTTCTCTCAAAGGAACAAGTTGCAGATATATTTACAAAGCCACTTCCACGTAATTCCTTTGAATATCTCAGACAAAAACCATGAGTGGTCTCTCCCACATCACTTTGTTAAGTATTCTGACAGATTTTTCATGTAGATATCAGTCTTTCGGATTAATCACATCGTAAGGATTTAGTCGACGTTTTGAACCAACTAATGTGGTTCATCCTCATGACAAGGTGATAAATCAATTGATCTGAAGCAATAAATAGCATGGATGCATCATTTACCAGAGTTAGTTGTTGAAAATTAGCCGTCGGTTAATTTGTTACCGAGGAAAAATTGTTTAATATCTAGTTAAAAACTAGTTGTTATGTAATAAATAAATATTTATTTTGATATTAAATGGATTATTTAATAATATCAGTTATTATTTATTTAATTCTATTCTAAAAATAATTATTTTTTATTATTATTTTTAGGGTTTGACTTATTCATTTTAAATTAGGAAATTTCAATTAAAATTTATTAATTTCTATAATAGAATATATCGTTAAAATTGTTAATACTTTGTAGGAACTACTATTTATGTATAATGAATAAATATTTTATTTCAATATTATAAATTAATTATTTAATATTATTAATTTTTTTAGGGTTTGACTAATCCAAGCTAAATTAGGTTAAAGACTTATTGATAGGAATAATTGAGATTCAAGTATTTAGATTTCATTACAATTTAATATTGTTAATTTCTATTAATAAGAATATAATTAATATGACCATAATTAGTTAGAGGAAAACTTATCTTGTTTATATGGGAGCATGGCTGAGATAATTTAAATTTTTATAAGATGAATATTAAAATTCTGGATAAGTTAGGTCAACCATTTAGATAAGAAATTTACTTGACATGTTAAATAAATGAAGTTAAAGAAAATTAATATAGAAACAGGGGGGATAAATCCTGAAGACCAAAAGGGAGAATCATAAAAACGAACAGGAGAAAGGAGAGGGAGGGAAAGAAGAGTCAAGAGGAGAGATTTGGAATCCAACTTTTACTTAATTTCCAGCCATCATCCCTCTTAAGGTTTCTTGCATGCCTCTCAATTTCAATCACTTCCCTGAGTTTCCTGTGGTGGAAATGATCAACCCTAGCAATGACTTTAGATTCTTCAATGCAGACATGGTGTTTATATTTATTTGTGTGTTCGGTAAGGGCTGATGTGTGGGATCAATTGTGTCTAATGTCAGCAACATGTTCGTTGATTCTCTATTTAATAGACCTTCTTTTTTCTCCAATGTAGGGGATACCACAGGAGCATGGAACAAGGTAGACTGCTTTCTTGTCTTTAGGGTCAATAGGGTCCTTAATGGATCTAAGGGAATTTTTAATGGTTTTGAGGGGTTTGAAAGAAGAAGAGACATTCATCTTCTTAAGAATATGGGCAATCCTATCCGTGGTTACTTGGATATATGGGAGATGAACCTTAGAGATGGGATCAGCTCGGGCGGGTTTAACTCTAGGCACTTTGCTGGCTTTGTGAAAGGACTTAAGGCTTTGGGATCTGCTATACCCATTATTTTTAAAACCTCCAATAAGATGAGATTTCTCCTTATCAAGGTGGCTATCATCGGAGATTCTTAGAGCACGAGTAGCAAGAGTGCTGAGAACCCTGAATTTCTCAGTAGGGAAGTGATGAGAATTGGTATGGAGATATTGTTCCGTGTGAGTCTTCTTTCGAAAACTTGTTGACAGATGGAACCATCATCCTTCCTGGAAAGGAGAATGTCGAGAAAGGGAGGGCGACCATTCTCCTCAATTTCCATCATGAACTTGATGGATTCTGATTGAGAATTAAGGTGGTTAAGAAATAGATCTAGTTTCTCACGACCATGAGGCCAGATGACACAGGTGTTAATAACAAAACTCTTCCATTTTTTAGGGAAGAATTGAGCAGAGGCTAAGGCCTTGGTCCCAAAATATTCCATGAACAAGTTGGCTATGATAGGGGAAAGAAGGGAACCCATCGCAACACTGGAAGTTTTCTCATAGAACTCACTCTGAAAACTAAAGAAATTTGAGGTGAGGCAGAGGCCAACTAACTTGGCAGTGTATTTATTAGTGATGTGATTTATGATATCAACAACCTCTTGGATGGGGATTTTGGTGTATAAGGATACAACGTCAAAACTAACCAACAAATCTCCAGGCTCCAATTTGATATCTCTCCATTCTTGAACAAAGGAGGCAAAGTCTTTAATAAAAGAATCTGTGTGACCAACAAGAGGTTTGAGCTTTTGGGCAAGGAATTTTGCAAGAAGATAGGTTGGTCTGCCTAGTGTGTTAACAATAGGCCTTAAGGGGGCCCCAGGTTTATGAATCTTAGGTAGGCCATAGATTCTAGGGTAAGGGGTTTGCTTTCAATAAGCTTTCAGGAAAGAGGAAGAAGGGAATAATTTGCTTTAATGGTTGATGCTACCTCTTTAGAAATGGACTTACGGGACTATTCTTAAGCTTGATGTAGCTCCAACTACTAGAAAGATAGTCCACCATTTTGTGGAAATAATCAAACTTATCAAGAATGACTATAGATCCACCTTTGTCTGCCTTAAGGATGACAATGTCAGGGTTGTCCCTAAGGGACTTAAGGGCAAGAAACTCGACTTTTCTCAGGTTTTTATTAGGAAGCTTAGCCTTCCTAAGAACAATGGCACAATCTTGCCTAATAGTCTCCTTGAAATTGTCAGGAAGGTCCTTGATCCCATACTCGATGTTACAAATAATGTCATAGGTAGGAATCTTACAGGGGACAAGGGCAAAATTGAGACCTTTATTAAGGAGACTAAAGACAGAGGGATCAAAGTTCTTGCTAGAAATATTAATCACATTCTTAAAACCTAACAAAAAATTTATTTTTATTATTATTATTATTAAGCTTATAAGTGGAATTTGTGTTGTTATTATTATCATGTTCAGGGGGAGTTGAGACTGAAATTACTACAATTTACTTTTTGTACGTGGATCACATGAGGACCTGTCATGTATACACGTGAATTTGGTTCTAGATAATATCATATGTTTCTCTATGAAAATAAACTATAGGACAGACTCAAGGAGAGGTTTTGGTATATTTCAGTCAATGGTTCTGTGGCACTCTGCTTCCGATGTTGACTGGTTACAGTATGTTGTTGCTCAATTGAAACTTGGAAGTAATATTGGCTTATGATGGTTGTTATATGACATTGTTGTTTTTATGGTTTTACTGATTGATGAAGTTGCTTTGATGACTTTACTGTGAATATGATCAGTGCTGACATTGAATAGATGGCACAGGTTTAGGGGGAGCATTTGTTATATTTCTAATAGTGCATTTTTAGCATTCCTTGTTGCATAATGATGATCATATTGCTACTATCAGATGATCATAGTACAAATTCTTATATGGTGAATGATGGTTGTTGATGACTATCATGGTCTTGCTACCTCTCTATTGAGGTCTTTGGTTTTGGTTTTAGATGTCATATTTGTTTCTTGATGTAAAGGCCATATAAAGACCCATGTTGTAAAATGGTGATATTCAGTCAATTCAATTATGTATGTAAAACCTTTGTTTTGGGAACTTGAAGTAATTGAGTCAAATCTGTAACCTCATTATATTGGGTGATTGATGTCGGAATAAGTCCTTGATGATAGGAAAATCCATATTTGACTGAGTCATAGCATCATGTACTTATTTGTATATCTTCTAGAAGATTCAACATATGCTCAGCGGGAGCATGATCGCTGCTCATATCCAGCAGCATCAGATCTATAGTGCTCATCTCTCCAAAAGGAGAATGAAGACTTCATTCAACATTGGTCATCCCTTTTCCCTTGATGTCAAAGGGTGAGAGAATCTTGGTGTTTAGAGAATTCTTGGGAAAGAAGCTTGGCATGTCTACATATGTGTTTACAGGTATTTATAGATGGTGGTAACCAAACACCAAAGTGCTTGCCATTAAGTCCAAAGGGGGATATTGTCGGCATTATGACTAATGTGTTGTCCTTAATGGCAACCTACTTGATAAAAATGTCAACATGATGGTAGTAGGATGAGTATATAGGCTAGTACAAATGTAGGAAAATATAGGCTAGTATAACAGATTGGACAAAGGAATATCAGTTCAAAGACAGAGGAATGATAAAGCTAAAGTGTAGGAAAATATACATGGGTCCTGTGAACAAAGACCATGTCGCGAGTATGGTGAAGCAAAGTCGAGTACAGTTTCCAAACCATAGTATTCTCAATACCATAGGTCTTTAACATGGTATTGACCCATAGTAATGAGCGTGACAACGAATATTTGATCCCATCAGTATAAATATGGGATTGGCCTAAGGTATTAGCTAATGCCTAAGTTATGTAAGGAGATGGAGATCAAAGTGCTAGGTTTGCAAGTTGTGGGTTATTAATGAATGGTTTGATCTGAAATAGGTGTGCACCAAGGAACATGAAAAAGGTTTAGATTTGATAGATCTGAAAGCATTCTAGTGACTAATAAACATGCTTGCTTGATCCATTATGATTATGACTAACAATGATAAATTTGTGATGGCAATGATATTATGACATGAACATGTGACAGTAAGGGTTGCAAAATATGTTTCGTGGTTACAGTGAAGGAATGATTCAGTAATTGCATATTTGTATGCATGTTTTCTTTAGAAAGGTCGCATACATACGTAGATCTACTTTAGGGTGGGTCGCATATATATTCTGCAAAATTTCAAAATATATACGCAGGTGTGAAATATTAAAATCATGTACATACACATGTGTTCTTTATAAAAAGTCGCATACAATAGCTAAGGTTTTGAGCAGGACCTATTAATGATGGTTGATCAATTCAAATATGTTTGTTGTTGTTTGAGAAATGATGTCTCTCTAATAATGATTTGTGTTTGATGGTACTGGTTGGGTTGAACTAATTATGGAATGAAATCTTAACTAAGTGGTGATGCTACTATATAATGATCTGTATTTGGTTCTATGATCTGTAATGGTTTTAATATGTGATACGATGATTGTTTCATTGTGACAATGATTAGGTTTCAAGTATTAGTATTTTTTAGATCTATACGCGTGTATTCTTCAGAAGAAGCGCATACATACGCAAGTATGATTAAGAACAATAACATATACAATCTAATATATGCTTGATCAGGGTTTGCAGTGGAAACAATTGGTTTCTGTGATGGGTAACAATGTTTGGCTTGGTATAGTGATCAGTGGCTATGCATTGGCATGATCTGTTCTCGTATAGTTTGATCTAGTTGCATTGGTTACAACAGTTGATTTGATGATTCAGTTGGTTTAATTTTTGAGTAATTGTTTTCATAATAGTTGAAAATGGATCTAGTTTGAAACATTCTGAAAAGTGATCCATAAAGTGTTGAGGATAAGAGTCTTTAGAAAGGGGGTTGTAGCTCCTTTCTAGTAGGAGCTAGAAAATAAGAGAAGGTTATAGTCTTCTATAGGTAGGAGCCTACGTATTGGTTAAACTTTGAACCAATACAATATTGTAAGAATATTATTTTATTTTTAAAAGAAGATAGAGACGACAGTAGCGGTGGTTTTCTGCCACATTGGGTTTCCACCTAAAATCTTGGTGTTCATGTGTGTTGATGTGTTTCTTATGTGTTAATGATCTATCTTCTCTCTAATATTCATAGTTTCTGGTTAGTACATGTTTTAATGAAGTAATAATGCATTGTTTAAATATTAACATATGATGAATTATATGTAAAGATAGTTGACTAGATATACACAGTTTGCTTTCATCATAGTCATGTATGTACACGGGTTCACTGAATAGCAGTCACATATAGAAATTGGAATAAGAAATCAATGTTGAAGTAAGTTTTAAAATACTGATTCACCTCGCCAACCCCCCCCCACACCCCTCCCCTAGTATTTTTCTATACCTGGTTACTTTACATTACAATTATATAATATATAATATAGTATATGTAAGCATTCATATGTACAACAACATGACAACTTGGTTGGTCCAGACATGGAGTTGATACTCACATATAAGTATTCTTTGCATATATCTTCTCTATTGAGATCACAATTTATGACATCACATTGGCCACAGTTGTATTTATGGCACCACAACAGTATGTTTGATTGGCACATTATTTATGACATTGTAGTGCGGTATCAACATAGCACTAAATATGCTTGCAAATCAGTATTATGGCTTCGCATCAAACAATAGTATGTAACTTATGTACTCATTTAGCAAACTTATTCTTATTAGAGTTAGAAGGCAGTTAGATGATGGAAGTCCTCGTGGATGTATCTCCTATTATTCATAAATGTATTTATGAACCTCTTTTGGTTTAGGAAGCCTAATATTACTTGTGATGTCTCATAATGATGTAATTTGTATCTCAACTATACAATTGATGAAATATAATAGAATAAGAAGAAGAATTTCAGGTCTACCCCCCCCGCCCCCCTCCTTGTGGGTTTTTCTCTAGTCTCTGAAAAATCCTAGTGTCTTTATTGTGTATGCTTTTCTTTTGATGTTTTGTTGCATTGTTAATAGCATTGTTCTTTCCTAACATAATTGCATAGAATGTTATAATATAATGGGGTGAATGAATATGTAAATGATGAATATATATGAATGCAATTATCAAAGCATAGGACAATACAACCCTAAGGGAAAATTTAACATGGTATCAGAAGTGGGATGAAGAAAATTCATGGATATTACCCCTATGAAGACACCTAATTCAGATAAAAGTAAAGATGGAAGAGGCCTAAAAGAAACCTAGGGTTTGAAGGAAACCCTAGGCTAGTGATTGCTAGATATCATAGATTAGGTTTTGGATGAAACCCCTGGTGTTTACTTGAAAGGAATGACCTACTTGAGGTTTTGAAACACTAGCATTAGCTATTGTTCTAACATTTTTCATAGATTCAGTGGAAACCCTAGATGACCTTATGATGATATGTTTGAGCTTAGTTGTTGATAAAGTCAATTGATGATGCCAAGTTGAGACATCTTCTCTCTTGATGATAGATATATGATTGATGTCATGTGGTACTTCAAGATTTAAGGATTTTGCAGGTGATGGAATATAGTTTCTTTTGAAGATCAAATTAAGAGGTAGCTAATCACTTCCTTCAACCCTTGTTAAAGATAAGAAGAATAGTTTAGTGCAAGGAGGAAGCTTGTGCAAAAAAAAGGAAAGCTAGAAGTAGGAACCTAATCTTGTGCAAGATGTCAAAGGGAATGTACTACAAAGGTATCTAAACATTACAAGGTACATATAATTATGTCAAGATGATAATTTAGGACATGAGGTATGGCAAGTACATCATCGTTAGTCTTAATTTACATTCCTATGTACATCAATCACATTCACATATGGGTAAATTTGATTGTTGAAACATATGATATATATGACTTTGCCATACATTGATTGATAATACTTGTGATAAACATGTTACTTTGATATTTAGTATCTCCGAACCATCTCTTCGGTTGATTGATATTTGATAAACCTTTGATAAGCTATAGTTGGTGATGACTTGTCCTAACTATGATATGCATGGAAACCTGATATAGATTAACTCTGAAATTTGACAATTTTGTTGATGCATGAAAATAAAATGTAAGTCAGGTTGGTGTCTTGATTGATGATTGAAAAGGATTCCCATTCAGAAGGAGAAATCCTTGATAAGATCCCAACACCTACTATTTATTTGTGATGGATAATTAGAAGTCCCATGATTGCAATTCTTTATTGACATTGTTGGTCTACCTCAAATAGTTTTAGGATCCTCTTCCCGTAAAGAAGTATTTTTGGGATGCTCGATGACATTGATCGATTACTGTCATTAGATTTGATGGATCCTTTTGTTTCTCAAATATGTTTGTGTGTGTGTAGCTATATAGAGACATCTTCATGGAAAAAAAATGCTTATGGTTGTTGCCTCCCTATGTGAGAGGGAGTAAGGATGGAGAAGGGAAACAAAGAAGTGTTGCTCTAAGTTCTGCATAAGGCGACATGATTCTTTAGTGATCTATTTGAGCTGATACTGAGCCTCATCGCATACTAAGGGTTGCTGCAAAGAATTTTCTAAGATGTCTTCGTGGTACTATCAACTATGGAGTGAGATACATTGCTGAAATTTTGAGGTTACATGCATACACTAGCGTTGATTGGGTTGGCAATGTTGTGGATAAAAAGAGCACGTCGGGATGTTGCTTCTCATTAGAATATGCTTCAATTTATTGGATGAGCAGAAAGCAAAAATCGGTTTCTTTAAGCATCACCAAGGCCAAATACATTGCAGCTAGTATGGCCTGTTGTTAGGTTGTTTGGTTGAGGAAGCTCTTCAGTGAGCTATTTGAGCATGTGTTGGATACCACCATGATCTATTGCAATAACCAAAGTGGACTCTCCTTTCAGAGAATCATGTGTTCCATGACTGCTCCAAGCACATTGATATCAGGTACCACTTTATCCAAGATATGGTACAACAGGGAGAAATAAGGCTCTAACACATAAGGACCTATGAACAGGTTGCTTACATTTTCACGAAGCCCTTAGGGAAGGTCAAATTATTAGCCTTCATTACAGTATAACCATATTGGTATTATGGGCATTATTATTCAATTGTTATGGATCTATGATGGTTAGTCTCCCAATAATGATCTTGTTATAGTTCTGCATCATTTGGTCACACTACATTACAGTGTTATATATATATATATATATATATATATTATATATAATATATATATATTATATTATATATGTATGTATGTATGTATGTATGTATGTATGTATGTATGTATATATATTATGTATGTATATGTATGTATGTATGTATGTATGTATGTATGTATTATGTATGTATGTATGTATGTATGTATTGTATGTATGTATGTATTATTATGTATAGTATGCAACTGTGGCCAATGTGATGTCGGTAAATTGTGATCTCAATCGAGAAGATATATGTAGAGAATACTATATCTAAGTATTAACTCCCATGCTTGGACCAACCATACTATCTGTTGTTGTACATATGATGCATTACTAATATATATATATCTCTATATATATATATATATATATATATATATATATATATATATATATATATAAGTAATGCATCATATGTACAACAACATGATAGTATGGTTGGTCCAAGCATGGAGTTAATACTTAGATATAAGTATTCTCTACATATATCTTCTCGATTGAGATCACAATTTACGACATCACATTGGCCACAATTGTATTTATGGCACCACAACAATATGTATGTCATTGCAGCGCAACATCAACATAACACTACATATGCTTGCAAATCAGTATTATGGCTTGGCATCACAAAGTAGTATGTAAGTTGTGTACTCATTTAGCAAACTTATTCCTATCAAAGTCAGAAGGTAGTTAAATGATGGAAGTCCTCGTGGATGTATCTCCTATTGTTCATAAATGTAGTTGTGAACCCCTTTTGTTTTAGGAAGCCTAATATGATTCATGATGTCTCATAATGATGTATTTTGTATCTCAGCTAAACAATTGATGAAATCCAATAGAAGAAGAAGACGAATTTTGGGTTTTCCCCTGGTGGGGTTTTGCCCTAATCTTTGACCAATCCTGGTGTCTCTTTGTGTGTATGCTTCTCTTCTGATGTTCTGTTGAATTGTTAATAACTTTGTTCTTTCTACATAATTGCATAGAATGTTATAATATAATGGGGTGAATGAATATGTAAATGATGAATATATATGAATTCAATTATCAAAGCAAAAAATAATACAACCCTAACAGAAAATTTAACACTATGGAAATTGGAAAGGACATTGACAAAGGCAAAGAGGCAATTAATGACATTTAATTATTAAAATGAAGGAAAATAAGAGAAAATAAAGGTGAAGCGACACAAGTTTTCATGCAAGGGAAATTAGAGGAAAAATGAAGGAAAATGAAGAAAAAAGGAGACATCAATGATAAAAAAGGCATAAGTGAGATGTCTATCTTGCATTAGGAATGTCTAGGTCAATATCTTGCTTAAGTTTTGATTGTTTAGCATTGTTATCATTATTGATATGATTATGGAAAATTACAGGCAATTTTGGGCGGTGGTCTAGAGGCTTGGCTGAAAAAGGGGCATAGATCTCACGATTGCATGCATTGAACTAGAGAAATTGGGTCATAACCGCATGCAAGAAAGATTGTGAGTGCAGGTATAGCCTCCCAAACACATGCATGTAGTCTTATGGGTACAATTTGAGGATAAACTATGTGAAAAAGAGTTTCAGCTTAGGGATTGAATACCTAGGGTGGTTTGCAAGCTCTTGAGTGGTCTATAGTTTTTGAGGGATGTCAATTTGTTGTCGATTTGTCGACCCCACTTCCATAATTGGAACTTGGAGGTCGGGTCATATCATAGTGACACTCAACTCATGTTTACCCTAGAGATCTTGTAAAAGTGGGTAAATCTGAGAGGGGTGATTACTATCAAAGGAATCATTTAAAACATTATTCACATCATTTAGTTGGAAAACTTCAATTCTAAATATGTTATTTCTTCCCTTCTTGATGAACCCACCTAAAATCCACCTTGTATAGTAAAATGAAATTGACATGATGGGTCAATTATTATCCTAATCCTCTTGGGACTCTTGGAATGCCAATTTGTTTGGGCTTCCATATTCCAAATATTTCATTCACCCAAAACAATGTGCTATATGGAAAAATTTTCCATATAACACATTGTTTTGGGTGAATGAAATATTTGGAATATGGAAGCCCAAACAAATTGGCATTCCAAGAGTCCCAAGAGGATTAGAATAATAATTGACCCATCATGTCAATTTGCTATCAAAGGAATCATTTAAAACATTATTCACATCATTTAGTTGGAAAACTTCAATTCTAAATATGTTATTTCTTCCCTTCTTGATGAACCCACCTAAAATCCACCTTGTATAGTAAAAGGAAATTGACATGATGGGTCAATTATTATCCTAATCCTCTTGGGACTCTTGGAATGCCAATTTTTTTGGGCTTCCATATTCCAAATATTTCATTCACCCAAAACAATGTGCTATATGGAAAAAATTTCCATATAACACATTGTTTTGGGTGAATTATTTGGAATATGGAAGCCCAAACAAATTGGCATTCCAAGAGTCCCAAGAGGATTAGAATAATAATTGACCCATCATGTCAATTTGCTATCAAAGGAATCATTTAAAACATTATTCACATCATTTAGTTGGAAAACTTCAATTCTAAATATGTTATTTCTTCCCTTCTTGGTGAACCCACCTAAAATCCACCTTGTATAGTAAAAGGAAATTGACATGATGGGTCAATTATTATTCTAATCCTCTTGGGACGCTTGGAATGCCAATTTGTTTGGGCTTCCATATTCCAAATATTTCATTCACCCAAAACAATGTGTTATATGGAAAATTAAATTTTGTAAACAAAAATGAACTCCCTAGAATTAGTGGTCTGATCTAGAACAATGGAGGGCAAAAAGATCAATGTTTTCCTTAAAGAGATTAGATACGAAAAAGATACCTACCTAGAATTTGTAGTCCTCTTCTCTTTTCTTGTAAGCTCCAATCCTAGTTGCACACACTACAAATGGAACCTATAACAACGACTAAAACAAGCAAAGGAACTACAATATCCACATAAAATAATCTAATATCTCTATTCAATGAGTCAACATAGCATTGAAATACAAGAGCATAAGCATAACACAACTATAGGAAAATAGGATGCTTTTGTATTAATAAACAAAGGAGAGAGTTACAACCATATATAGAAGTTGACTTTGTAGATGTCTCCCCAATTGACTTGTCCTTACTTTCTACAAAGAAAACCTTCACACTCAACCCTAATTTAAATGGATGATGATTCCTTAAGCTCAAAGCAGCAACATGAGGGCACTAAAAATCTCCAAAATCCAACCCAGACTCCATGGGAGGCAATAAATTTATAGGGTGAACATGGTAGTTTAGGATCTACCAATATAGGCTAGAGATCCACTTATGAGGGAGGATAAGCTCAGGGGATAAGAGATAAGATTTCCAAGATAGGATCAGATAGGAATTATAGATCTCTATCAATGGTAAATGGTTAAGACCACCTTAGAAGCTTTTAAAAGAAGAGGCTTCAAAAAAAAATAATTTATTTTCCTAAATTTCTAAAATCAACACACCTGCAAAATGGAGAAACATGTGTTGATCAACGCCAATGCTCAGGTATGCAACTTGCACACAATGCAGGTAGTCAGTCATGCAAGTTAGTCATGAAATTTTATGATTGGCCAAGCAGATGGTGATGACGGGATGAGAAAACCAAAGCTCATTTGATAGAAATAAGCTGACAAAATGGTAATAACGAGAAGTAAAGTGTGAGTAGTTTCATTTTTACACAAGCTTGAAACAAATAAAAACTATGCTAGAGGTTGCTTTCATTTTTACACAAGCTTGAAACATGTGGAAACTAGGCTTAGAATTGTTTTCATTTTTACACAAGCTTGAAACGCAGAAAAACTATGCTTGAGATTGGTTTTCACACATAATGTCTTAATTCTAGTAACATGCCTCCAAGCTTCATTTCATTCACCTAAGTAGACTACTGGTTACTAATAGGTGAATGGAATGAAGGTTCATTTACGAGATCAAGTGAAAGACTTGACTTGGAGGGAGATATGTTTCATTTTTTAATGAGCTTGACATAGGAAAAAAACTCTGCTCAGAGACCTTATTTCATTTTTCAACGAGCTTGACACAAGGAAAGGAAATTTTCTCCGATACCTTGTTTCATTTTTTAACGAGCTTGACACAAGAAAAGGAACTCTGCTCTGAGACCTTGTTTCATTTTTTAAGGAGCTTGACACAAGAAAAGGAACCCTGCTCCAACACCTTGTTTCAATTTTTAATGAGCTTGACACAAGAAAATGAATTATGCTCTGACAGCTAGCTTAGTAACCTTGTGGGGGAATGTTAACTATTGGTGAGGGATATCTAGGATAGGATGGGATGGATTGGGCTATTGACATTTGCATCCCATCTTGATACAAATTGTTTTGATAAGTAGGATAACCCATAACACGTTGTCCTATCCCATGAAAGCTCTGATAGTTTAGGTAGCCTTGATATTGTTGGGCATTTGGACCTTAGAAACATTGGCTTGAATAAGGTTTTTGCATGGTTGTTTGACCAAAATGAGCATGGGGTATTCCTTGTAATGGTTGCCCTGACAAAATTTGCGTCATTCCTAGAACAAGTTGACTAATTGGAACTTGTGGCATGCTATAAATGGGTTGACTTACTTGTACTTCTTGAATAGTCCGACCAAGTGAGTCATTACTTGGAGGGGGTTTCGTGACAACATGAGAAATGTCCCCATGTTCAACAGGATCTAAAGAAACAATAAGAACCAGATCAATATTAACCTCACTCTCTACGGGAAAAGTACGATAAACTAGAGGTGGAATCGAGTCAACTATTTTCGCAACCAATGGCTGGTTGGGAAAAAACTCATGGGATTCACATCCAGAGAGAGTGGGATTTACTGGATTTGGATCAATCACTTCATTATATAGTAGAGGATTGTGAGAAAGCTTTCAGTAGCCAGCCGGAAGTCGTGGCTCAGAAGTTTTAAGGTTCTCCAACACTTTTTAGGCTTCATCCATAGAAGGACAAAGGTGAATAGGATGATATCCTTCAAATAACCTACTGGGAAACTTAACTTTACCCTCTTTCCTGTGCACCTTACTATCACTATTTGATGGTTTATCACCAACATGATCTCTAGAGGTTGATGACAGGGGCTTGAGGACCACACTTCTAATACCTATGGAATATCAGGGAAATCTCTAAGAAGGTTGTTACCCTTACAAAGATTGCAAGGGAATTTCATTTTACGCGGCTTGATAGAAAGTTTCTCGATATTAGTTACATTCATAACAATGTTTGCTTGGTTTATCCCCTGCTTATTTGGTTTCTTCTTCGTCCTTTTATTCTTCTTCTTAGCTTCCTGGTTACTTGAATCAAGACTTTCATTAGGCGAGGAAGAAGAAAAGGATGAAGAAACAATAGGCGAAGAAGGCAAAGGGTCAACTTTAGGATCAACTTGAGGTTGATGTTTTTCAGGTGGATGACTACCTGATTGAGAAGCAATCTGGACATTCAAAACCAAGGAGGTCGAAATTAATCAAACTGCTAAACCAATGGTAAATCTAGAAAGGGACAATGTTGCCATATAAGGAGCACCAATATTTCCAAAAGAAGGAAAAGGAATTGGATTCCCACAAAAAAATATTCCTTAATTGGTGGACTCGGGAATTGTTGCCATTAGTCTCAATCTAAGATCTACTAATGAGGTTTTCCACGGTGAGGGTGTTGTTCCGCGATCAATTAATTGATTTTATAAATTAAAGACATGAATAAAACAAAACACGGGTAACTAGGCAGATAAGGATTACCAAGTCATTGTGAAATGTAGAACATTGTTTCCAGTACATGCATGCAATCTCCCTAAATTTTGTGTTCGGTGTATCACAATAGATAAGGCACCTGACTCGGTTACCTATGGCAAGATAGCAACCTATAAGGGACTTCCAATATATACTCGAAGGTATGTGGAAGCGCAATTCGTAATACTGTTGTCTAATGTGTCCTATCTGATAGAAAGTATTTCGATATGCTTTTCATACATGGAGTTCCATCTAATATACCTGAAGTTACATTCAAAATGATCCGTTATACTTACGTATGTGGAATACCGACTACCCCTAGAATGTAACAGAGACAAGTAACAACAACTCCTACGTTTAAAGACATCGGAACAAATCTCTAGCCTAGACCTATATGTGTGTCGTTAATGTTCCAAATGCTCCGTAGATTGATTGACTAAATTTTAGAATTTGATCTTCAATTATGTTTGAGTTTCAAGGCTCACAGTACGAGTTCACTTGAATTCCATATGATGCAACTAGTATGAGAAATAACTATTTTGCTTCTATTAAGATCTATCTACAGTAAGGAGGAAACAAACAGTGATGCAACAAATAGAAATGTAGAAAACAAGAGCTTCCTAACTAGATCTTTCAATTTCACTAGTCTAGTTCAATTCAAAGCCCTGAATGATGCCAAAACATGCAATGTAATCTATGCACAATTCCCTTGAAATTTATGCAAATGTAATCTATACACAGTTTCCTTTCCTGATGTGAATATGAAAATTCTAACTATGCAAATGTAATCTATTCAAGATAATTATTCAAAACAAACACAGGACGATTCAAGCAATTAAGTGTAAGTCAAATAAATTCCCAATCAAAACAAATGTAATGTGAGATTTCATTAACATAGGACTCAAATTGAAATTGGGTGAAAATTCCATAGAACCAAAAGAGATGACACTCAAAGGCGATTAACACTTATACACAATTTCACACAAGGGATTGGCTTTTCAAAGACATAGACAAACTCAAAGACTCGAGAAAAACTTTTTTGACCAAAGAAAACAAAGAACAAGGCAAAGAAATGCATTTTTTTGTATTCTACAAGATCAATGCGAGTGCAGAAAGGACGCCAATGTGCATCAATGCACTTCCAGAGAGGAAGGACTACACTGCAGCACCTCGTCACTGAAAAGAGAGTGTGTTGGGGTTATTTTGGTCAAAATATGACACAAAGAACCCTACCAATCTAAAAAATGTGTTTTCCTGAGGTCAATTAATGTCTGAATAAGTAAATTAAGGTCACTTTGAAAGGTGAAAAAATGTTAAGGTCGGGGAAACCACTAAGGGAAATCTCAATCCCCAGTGAAGTCACCAATTTGTTATATGGAAAATTCATTTCTGTGGACAAAAATGAACTCCCTATATCTAGTGGTTTGATCTAGAACATTAAAGGGAAAAAAGATCAATGTTTTCCTTAGAGGGATTAGACTATGGAAAATAGACCTACCTGGAATTTGTAGTAAGTCAACCTCTTATATTTTCTTTTAAACTCCTTAAGCTCAAAGCAGTAGCGTGAGGGCACTAATAATTTCCAAAATCCAACCTAGACTCCATTGGAGGCAGTAAATTTATAGGGTAAACATGGTAGTTTAGGATTTACCAATCTAGGCTTGAGATCCACTTATGAGCGGGGATAAGCTCAAGGGATAAGAGGCAAGATCTCCAAGATAGAATCACATAGGAATTTGAGATCTCTATCCATGGTAAATGGTTAAAACCACCTTAGAAGCTTCTAGAAGAAGAGGCTTCAATTTATTTATTTTTTTCCCTAAATTTCTAGAGTTAGTGCACCTGCAAAAAGGGAGCAACATGCATCGATTAGCATCAGTGCTTAGGTATGCAACTTGCACCCAATGTAGGTAGTTAGTCATGTAAGGTGCATTGTGGCTAACAACACTATTTTTAAAACTCAGAATCTTTGGAGAAATTATGCTTAGGGATTTGTAAAGGGTTTATGACAAAGTGTTCAAGGATGTTGATTGATTCGGTTTCAAGCCTTTTGAGGGAACGTGACAAAATAACCTATAACACAGTCGTTGTACATCTTCTCACTAAATAAAATCATTTAGAAAAAAGCTCTATCACCCAGTCATGTCAACATGGGTGAATAAGGGTTCATTTAGTTAAATTGTAGCTCATAGATTGAGGCGGGTTAAGGCCCTCCATCACATTCATCCTAGTGATATATCACTCACTTCAACAGATGTGATTCACATTGTTGAAGTGACAATGATCCATTTTCTTCCAATTGTGAAATCCTTCTTTAAACGACTACAAGTTACTTTCTCCTCCACGATTGTGAGTACCCTTCATTTAGTAGGTGCAAGTTCCTTTATTTATACATATCCTATGCCTAAAATAATTTAATTTCACTCATTGAGACTAGTGCAATCATACTTACTTAAACATCTCTCTTTTGGCTCATCACGACACAATATCCGCATGAAATAATAAAAGTAAAATTGATCATGCAACACCATGCTTGAACATCTGCTGAAAAAATTTGCTTTGGGATAAACTCTAACAATGAGACAACCATGCAAAGAGAATGGATCACCCTGATGTTAATTGAGGGGTAACACCACCCCTTTGTTGTGTTGGCTTTTTAGGGGGTTGTAATGCTCTTTTTCAAATTGGAAACTAGGGCCAAATTCGACCTTAGGGAAAATCATATGATGGAGATGATTATTGCATTGGATTCCTCTTTTCGAGAGGTACAATTTTGATATAAAGATCATCTCATTCTAACAAGCAAAAATGAAATTTTAAATTTATTCTTTATCATGGACAAATTGTCAAGGTCAACCTCAATCATATGTAGGCTCATGAAGCCTAATGGATTTGTATCCTCACCCTCAACGAATTGTATAAATAGTGTTGGAAAATTAGAAAGGCAGTAAAGATTTTCTCGATCTTGATAATTACTTGTGATGTTTCTTATTATTACAATTCTTTATATCTTCTTTCTTTAGTTCATCAAGAAATTACCAAAAGCAGTACATAGAACAATAGACATTAGATGTAGGCACATGCCAGGTCAAACCCCCCCTCAAGGGGAAAAACCAATCAAGATAATTCTTCCTTTCAATAGTATTTTTTAAGACTCTTCACCCTAGACCAATACCAGACCTTCCCTCCACACCAAGTCAACCTCCCAGGATTTCAACCTCTTCCCAACAACTTCAACTATACAACAACTTACAACAACTGACAGCTTCTGGAAACAATGAGACATGGAATACTTTGATCTCCCAATCTAGGGAATGAAATAGAGAAAGAGAGACACCAAAACTTCGATTCTCCTTGTCTCCTTAGACTTCCCCAAACTCGCACTCACTTCAGCTTCCCAACAACAAAATTTCCCAACTGTAATAGAACTTCGCACTTCTGCCCAACAACAAGAGATTTTCGCACTTCTTCCTAGCTACAAGTGAATTCAAACTTTACGAGAGAGTGATGCTCCAAATAAATTTGATGTTCTTCCTTTTATAGGCTTCTTGTGGGGTGGAATAAGGTCCTTAGGTCGACTTGATATTCCCTTAGGCCGACATGGTGTGGAGGTTACATAATTCATATTTGACTCAATACTTAACCTTTTTACATGATTCAAAAGCCCAAGAAGGCTCTCTTTAAATGTACAATAACTCTATGGAGTCAGAATAAATCCTAGAAGTCCTCAATGGGAACTTTGACCTAAAACATGGTGACCCAAGCATGAAACCCATGCTTTAATAAGTCACAATAATAATAATAATAACCCTTTTCTTTCTTCTTTTGACAATTGCATTACATGATGACTTAAGTACATTATTGAAGACCGAACATAGTTACATTTTCCAACACTCCCTCTTAATTAGGGAGTATTCATGATGTACAAATATAATGGAAAATATCAAACTATATGAACCATGAAGAAGTTTTAGGCACCACAATGCCATGGACTAGATTCCTTACCAGGGTAATCTATCTAACTAGTCATTCAATAATTTAGGCATCGCAATGCCATGGACTAGATTCTTGACCAAGGAAATCTATCTAGGTGGGACTAAGATGGACTTAAGCTTCCAACCCCTTTAGGTACACTCGGGCTTACGTGCTAACCATCAACCCAAACATCTAGGTGTGTATCCAAAATAGAGCTCAAGAACCACACCATCTTTCCAACTTCGAGACTCGGACATCAACATAAAGTGTCAGACAGATGTCTTCCCGGGAAATGCTTCACTCACAAAGCCTCAACACCCCTTGATCCAACAAAGCAAGAATGATCAATCTCTCCCAATCAAATTGATTGCTAACAAGCATGCTATCAAATCCTTCGAGAGATTCACCTATACAAACATAACCCCAATCAATAATATACTTTCACATGTACATAATCAAATATAAACCTCTCAGGTCTTCCAGACAACTTGATTTTCCTTCTCAACTTTCCATAATAGGGCTATCAACTGAATCTTTGACACTAGATTTCTTAATCATATGTTTTCCTTCCTACTTCTCATGCAACAACATATCCTCCTAAATTCATTCTTCAATTAATACCAAGCTATGACCTCCCTCTCAACTAGGAAGCACCTCTTTATCTGGACTCATTCTTAATCTTAGGGACATCTCTTATATTCATGCTTCCTCTGGGAAATCAACTACTTCTTTTTCGACACCGAGGAAAATTTTATGGCTTCCAACCATTTTATCATAGTTACCATCATCCCCATCATGCTTATCACATCAATGATCATGTTCTCCAAGTTGAAGATTATGTACCTGCACAAATTCAATAGAAAATACAAACAAATCTATAGAATCATGATGTTACTCATATCAATATCATGGAAGAATTTCATATTTATACATATCAGATACCCAAACTCAATTACAAACAAGAGACATATGCTCTTCAACATCTTGCTAGGGACTTTATCATAAACCCTAGACGTCTGCATAACAAAATTCATTCCATCTAGGATTTCAATGTGTCTTTCAAAGGTATGACATACCATACTACAACATATAACAAACCCTAGAACCAATTCAGACAAATATAAATCTACAAAGCATTTATCATCCTTTCAAAATACATATGTCAGACTTCTCACTAGGGATCCATACATCTCCGAGATTTCATACAATATAATAAATTAAAGTCAATCACAGCTTAGTCATTAATATAACCAGCTTCCACTAGGGTTAGTTCCAACCTCTAGATTTTCAATCAACCATCAAGCAATCACTAACATGACCAGCTACCACTAGGTTTAGTTGCAAACCCTATATTTCCAAGCAATCGTCAATCTCAACCAAAAATTAAAATTCTCAACAATATTTCACAAATCTCAATTTATCATATTGTCAACATTCATAAGATATTTCTACTTTGGCTAAGGTTCAACTCCAAAACCCTAGAATTCCATTTTCACAAATTCAACAATCTTACATATATCTCAAATGATCATAATTTAGAGATTTTAATTTGACTAAGATTTAATTCCAAAACTTTAGAATTCCATCAACAATCATTACATGCCTAGATCTCATATTGTTACATTTCACACTAAACAATGTCACTACTAGGATTTAACTACAAAACCCTAGATTTTCATTTTCAAAAATCATCTAATATATTTCAAATTATTATATCATGCATATCAGATAGTTTAACTTCACTATGGTTTAGCTACAAGACCCTAGATTTCCATATATCATCATCCTAGAATCTTAGACAAGGACTTCCATTAAATCCTAAAACTTATGACCATCAATGACTAGGTCAACACATATCTAGGAATTCATAACCATACAAAAGCACATCATTTGTCCAACAATATTAATACATTTGTCCTAGACCAAGCTAGGGTTTCCAACCAAAAAGTACATATCTATACATGCCTAAAATATATTTCATATCATGAGATAATCAAACCCCACATCGTAGATATCTATAAGATTTAGACACACAATCATCTTGATTACACTTAAGCTTTGATTAGACAAACTTACACATACCAAAGGAAACCTTTCTAAGACAGTATAAGGGTCTTTCTCACACATTCCACCAAACCCTAATGAGCTAGGGTTCCAATGTAAAAACATAGAAAACCTTATGTTATCAAAACTTCAAAGGCTCCAGGATTTTAGACCTTATCATTTGACCCTAACAAATTAGGATTTCCTGATCACACCAAAATCCCAGACAAGACATCAATAAAACTTCAACTAGCATTTTAGAAAATCCCTAAGCAACTTAGGATTTCAAACATTCACATTAGCATACCCTTCGGTTAGGGTTTTCTAAAACCTGTCTAGGGTTCTACACAGTCAATCAAGAATATGAGTGGGGTGGGTAGATTTATCAAGAGATGAATCACCCAAACAAGAATTACTAAGATTTAATACAACTAGTCATAACAAAGTTAGTAATAGATCATCAAATGAATAATCCTTTCAATCATTGTATTTAAAGCATACCTTTGATTATTAACTAACCTTATCTTGAGAGGTCCTCCTTCTTACAGATGTTTTTCCCTAATCAAGAAAACAAAGGGAGAGAGTTGATTAGTGTTTGATATGATCAAAACTAAGTGAGCACATGAACCCAAAACTAAAAAGACATGAAATACTTATCTTTGGGGGTAGTTGAGGGCTCCCTCCAAAGCTTGAGGGAAACCTACAAACCTAAAACAATACAAAAAATGTCTTTTCCAGAATATGTTAAAACCCTATAAATTCTAAAACATATAAAACAAGATATGTAAAGCAAAGGACTTAATAGTGCAAGTCCCTAATGTAGGGTTCTTCGGGCTTGACTTTCTCTGAGTCTCCTTCTACAACAAGGTTGACATGATCTCTTCCTCTCTTCTTATTCTTTGGATTCTATTGACGGTGCTGGACCCACCAACATGTCAAGGGATCTCCCCAGTAAGAAGTCCCAACTAGACCTCAAACCGTTTGGAGTAGGAGTCCTAGCAGTGGGTAGTAAAGTTATGCCTTGATTGCGATAACGTGTAGAGGTAAGAAAGATATCTTTTCCGAAAGCAAGTGTGTGACCTTGCAGTGAGTCAAGAAGATGCATGGGGAGGTTCTAACACACATAGGGGAAAAGGAAGTGTGCCCCTTAGAAGTTTGTAATAGTACGCGACCTTAAAGGAACACACGAGCTGAATGACATCACAAGTTGGAAAGCAGAATAGTCGACAATCCAAAGTGATGGGTTAAACCAACAACATGACTTCAACAAGATTCATACAATTGTATATGGAATAATTCATACACAAATGAGTAAGTTAAATAACAGACATTGCTAAAGTAACCCGAATAGTCGAACTACAATAACAACATATGCATGAAGATGTGTTGGCTCTATTACATTATATAAAGTGAAAGTTCCATCCATACATACAACCATGAAAACCACTAGCCCCAGTAGTGAAACGTTACAGTCAACACCACCTGCTCCTCCAAAGAG
Source organism: Pinus taeda (assembly GCA_000404065.3). Lineage (NCBI taxonomy): Eukaryota > Viridiplantae > Streptophyta > Pinopsida > Pinales > Pinaceae > Pinus > Pinus taeda. The sequence goes on along the minus strand of APFE030905762.1, from coordinate 29,369 downwards.
ATGTACTCACTCTGCACTGTGGAGAAGCCAAGGCTCGTCACAATACTCTCCAAGCCCTCTCTAAGCAACGCCTAGCAAAATCTTGGCTCTCATAAGACTGTTCTATGAGTTATGAGGTTCTATTTATAACAAAGGGTGGGGTGACACTTGACATTCCCCTTTGTGACTCTTGGACTACCCTCATGACTCTTCAACTTCATTACATAACTCGTTACATTACATATGACAGTTTGCATTCCAATAATGACACTTGGAATTTCACTTTACATCATGTTTACAAAATACATTTTCCACATATACCCTTGTGGGACAAAAATAAGCTTGAGTTAACCAGACAAGACAACACTAAGACTCAGATGCCTGTGGAATGACCAACTCATCAAGATCCTCCCCATGATCCTCAGTGACGAACTGATGCCATGCTTGGTAGTGCGCAATGGTGTCCACATACTCTTTGGTGATGTCTTCCTAGAAATGAACTCTTGCCTCCATTGCTTCAGGGTATACTAATTTGGAACCTCTGTTAAACTCGTCCTATAACATGCACAACTTAGTCTTGAGCAAGGTCGGACCAGTGATATACATTTGCATTTTATCTGCGCCAACTTGCAAATTTGACTGGTGGCCATGAGCATCAACTGATCAAAGTATGTGTCGGGCTCCAGTCGGACTTGGTTCTTCTCTTTGGCCTTGGTAAGTGTTCCAATTAATGGGGTGCCATACTTTCTCACCACGACACCCAAACTCTTGTACAATCGTGCATACAGAGCCTCAATATTGGCGATGAGCGACGAGAGTTCCTCATAGTTCCTGATCAGGCTTCGAATACGTGCTTTGTCCAACTCTACCTATGGTTTGTGCAAGTGAAGCAGAGCTCCCTTGTACCTCATTTTCCATGTTTGTGCATGATCAACAATGACATGTATATCTGTGAGTGTTTGTGCTATCTTTGTGCAACGTTGTTGATGACCATGTAGATGGACAACTGCCTTGTGCATAGTAGTGAACCTGTCATACAGTCTCTGCACGACTGTCTCAAGAGATGATACTTTAGCCAATATCACTTTCTCCATCTCTGCTCTGGTGGATCTGTTTGATTGTTCCTCTCTTTGCCTGACTGTTTGCAATTCCTTAGCCATGCGCTCATTTTCTGCTATCAAGAACTTCACACTTGAGCTCGTGGCTTGGGCATGAGCCTTTGTGGCATCGACCAAGGCAATTGGATTTCTTTGTACATCGGACACAATCACTCATTCTTCAAAGTGAGTAGGTGATGCATGTTCATCCGGGGTGTGCGCTCTACGTGCTTGTACAACTTTTTGTTGTGACTCATCAAAGGTTATGTTGTAAACGTATGTTCCTAGATTATCCTCAAGGAGAACAATATCCCCTTGTTCACTTGGGACTTGCTTTGCTAATGGAGCTAGTGAAGCCTGTGGGGTGACCTCGATTGCTTTTGGCATGAAGTCAATTTCCTAATCCTATTACGGCTGCTCCATCTCTGTGTCCATCTGTTCTACTATCAGTTCTTCCTTATGAGAAAGTTCTTGTTCCTGTGGATGCTCAACTTGTTCCTCATTTGCTGCTAGTGGATTTGAGTCTTCAACTTGTATTGGCACAGTTTGCGTTGTCTGTGCACCTTGCACTTCCTCTTGTTCCTATTCTTGTTCATGTTCCTACTGTGCTTCCTTCTCTCTTTTGCGTAGCTCTTGTTCTTCTTTGAGCTTCTACTCTACTTCCTGCAACTTCCTCTTTGTCTCTTCCAGTCTTTGCTTATCTCTCCTTTTCTATGCTCCTCTCCTCTCACGTTGTCACCTCTTTGCTTCTATCTCCAAAGCTACTCTTTCCACAAGTGGGTCTTCCTTAAACTTGTAGCTTTGCTCCGCCTCTCCGCTTTTGACAATCTCGCTCTTGCCTTTGTCTTGCATCAGTTTGTTTCTTGTTGCTACTATTGTTGTTATTCCATGTGGTGTTGCTGCCTTGAGTGTTACTAACCACTCTACTGCCATGTTGACCGGTTCATTGAGCCTAGAGGAATTATAGCAATATCTCCATGGGTCTTCCTCTGGCCAATGACACACCCCATGGATCCAAGAATAGTACACTCTCGCACAGTGGTCCCTGCATAAGCCATGTGGATCATATGGATTGAAACACTTGGTGCCGAACTTAAACTTCTTTAAGTCCTTGACCTTGGCATCAGCTTCTTTCAAACTTCGAATTGCGTACAACCCAATTCGAAAAGGAAGCATGGCCCATGGTGCCTTCTTCTTCCTGTGCAATCCAGCTGATAACCCTATCGAGATGTGGTATGCAACCTCCTGCATGACTAGCTTGTCTGTGGTAAGCATCTGCAACAAATGTGGAGCCTTATCCATGTTTTACATCCAGATGAAGGTGTCATCGGATGAGATGTACCAATATACAATGTTCAACAATGCCTCTATTGCTACCTAGGACATGGAAGGCAGATCTTGTTCAAAGATCATCATGTACAAAGGGGCGATGAAGTGGTAAGATAATCTAGCCATGATTCCTCGGTAGCTACATCCCGAGAGCAACTTGCAATATATGTTCACAACATTCTTTGAAGGTGTTCGTGCCCAATCCATGCCAAGAAACTGTTGACAGGCACAGATTGCATCGAGCAGATAGGAAGACATGAAGAATCTTACTTGTTGATCCTTGGGTGGACTTTGGGCATTGGATACATGCACTTTCAGCTGGAGATCCAACATGCCAGACTAGTTGAAATGTTTTCCTTCACTTTCCAGCTGATCCAACATAACAACCCAACTTTGCAGGAAGGTCTTCCTACTCCCTTGCCCATACAAGCAACATGCAAAGATGACAAGAATTGGTAAGCTTTCCTGAGTGTCTTCGTCTTGTATATTTGGTTGGGTGATTTCCTAAACTTTGATGGCTCCCTTACCCAATGCTTCAAGATGTCTCCTGTGTTCACATTGTTGTTGGAAGTGTAGAATGGTGCATCCATTTTATTCATCGGCTGCGACAAATGACACATTTGCTGATGATATTTCATCCTGAAGTTAGCAAGCTCTATTCCAATAACACTTCTCAGAATGATCGTCTCAGTATTAGTGTGTGAGGTAGTCTAGTGGATCACATTTGTGCACTGTATGGTGGGATACCTGCATGCAACCTTGTATAATCTTGACTTATAAATATTTACTTTGACTTGTTGGTCCTCCAGATTCTCCACAAAGCTTCCTGTGAAAATAGTGTTGATGTCTTTCCATGTGATCTAGATGTATTTCTTAATGAAAATGTGTGTGTCTGTGTACATGGGCAAGCTCATACACACCTACTCAACCACATCCCTAGTACTACTTTTAACTGTGTCTTTTGATCCAGCTCTCTTGGAGGCCATGATACATGTACTACTAAGAAGTTGGTCAAAAACTTGTGGTACCAGGAGACAGATAAGACACTCATGACAAGACAATGTCAACTAAAAAACATAAAGCAACTCGTGAATCAATCGGGAAACAAATTAGTGACTGTTGGGAAAGATTGTGCAGCATTGACTCTGGGAGGTTGGGAGTCTGTCAGCTGGAACTACACATTGTGTAGTCTCAGCTACCACTGAGGCTCATTGTTGATTAAAACTGTGCAATGTGTAGTCCAAAGAGGATGATTGGTGACTAAAAATGTGCAATGTGCAGATTAGTCAGGCTGGGTTGTTGGTTGGAACTATGCAATGCGCAGTTCTAGGGGGCATGACTCGGGCACTACCTCCCAGGATTGCGCAGAGCACAACTGGGAGCCAATGTGGGCAGCCTCTACTCAATTCCTAGAGGGAGGTAGAGCCTTGACTGCTAGGAATGCGTAGTGCATGCTGGGAGAAACAATCTTTGGGCCAAGGCAACCTAGATCTGCCCAAGGGCAACCCAAAAACGCGAAGGACTGAATGTGTGTGTAAAGCTAGTGCAAATCTGAGTGAATAGACATGCATGCAATTTAGGTAAGTGCAGAAATCTATATAATGGAAAAACCATGAAACTCATGAAGAGAGTCACTGCAACAACGACTGTTAGTGTAAAAATAATGTTATGCATGCGACACTAAGGAAATGCAGTGCAAAAATTGAAACAACACTTCTACAAGTTAAAACACATTGAAATGTCAATGGTCATTCAATAAAATAAGGAAAACAACACTCATACAAGACGAGAAATAAAAAGAGAAAAAAAAGCGGCAAAAGACATGAAAAGCAAAACTTACGTGGAAAAGTTGGGCCGACTGTGTCGAAGGCTCCTAGATGTCTCAAGAATGTCTGAACTCCAATATCGAATGTGAAGAATGAGCTTTGAGGTGTCGTTTAAATAGGTTTGGTGAACTTAGGGTATATGACGCGCATGCCACAAATCTAGGAAAAAGTGACACTTGGCGGGAAGTTTCTAAAATCGACTTTTCATGTAACTCTCGTTGCTAAAAATAGATCCATAAAATCTAGGGATGCTTTTTTCCTTTTTTGATTTTTTGTTGTTTAGCATGCAAGTAAGGATTGCGCAGTTCTGGAGAGAACCGGGCATCCTACCGACACATGCAACAGACAATCATTAATGGAAAAACTTCTGCATTGTTTCTAGGCTGAGTGGCCCTGGTTGGTTGGTGAGCTCTACGCAATTTTCCAGAGCAGGGATGTTCACTTTCTCTACGCATTTCGTGAGAGAAATGTCGGTTGGCTTGCTCTGCGCATTTCTGGAGAGCATTGCAGGTTGGCATGCTCTGCGCATTTCTGGAGAGTAGTGTTGGTTGCCCTACGCAATTTTCTAGAGAAAGGTTGGATCGCCTACTCTGCGCAATTTTTGAATGCAGGGCAGCTACTGGGTTGCTTTGCGCAATTCCTGAGGGGAATACAAACTGGTCTCCAGGATTGTACAATTTTGCCTGACAACATAAAGATCAGATGTGAAACAAGTGTTAGGTAAGCTTGTGGTTAGTCAACGGAACAAGTGAGTGAACACAAGATGTTAAGCGACATATAAAATCAAATAAACACAAGTACCTTATCAGTGCGAGATAGCTACTATGATTTCGAGGAGGGAGGATCCAAAACAAAGTGAAGGAAATTATTTGGAGGGCAGTTGTAGCTGCTATAACATTCGCGACACACTGGTAGAACTCCAACTCTATGTATGGACCTTGTTTCATGAAAAGTGAGTCTAACTCCTTTGGAAGTATGTTTCAATTCTTTAATCATCATGGCTTCAATAATAGCTTGTGTTAAAGACAATGTCCCCGCCCTTCTTCAGATAGGTCAGCACACATACCAAGCCAAGTCAACTGAGTTGTTTCGATTAGGGATGAGGGGTATATTAGTGCACAACTATCATATATGTTAGAGTCCTAGTTTCATCTATGGTGTTGCTTTGTTGCGAGTAGGCCTAGATAGTACCCCAACGAGTCATGCAGGAACACAAGCATCGCTTCGCTTCCAGCGAGCCTAGTCAGTACCTCGACGAAGTTGCTTGGATCACCTCTCTGCATAGGAAGCATTTCTCTTCTTTCGCCTTATTTATTTTTTCATTTTTCATTTATTATTTTTATTTTTCAAAGAACTATGCATAGGCACTTATTTATTTCAGAGGTGGAAGAGGGATCCCGAATTTTTGAGAGAAAATGGGTTGTCCCTTCAGAGAATTATGTTATATATACCTCTAACAATACTTGTTAAGGTTTTCCCCGTCACCTTACTCTACTTGACTGCGCTAACAAGGGTTAACCCAAAAGAACCGATTAGAGTAGGTGTTACTAGTTAAAAGTGAAAGTGTTGTGTTTTCACTAAGACTCACTTTGAACATCACATATTTTCCATCAAGATATCATCGACTGAAGACAACAAGCTCTTCATAAAGAGAGAGGACAACAACTAACCGAGTGTTGATAGCCATACAAGTCCCCTTATAATTCACCTAGCTTGTCTCGAGAGCCACACACGGTTTCATGCGAAACTAAACCTATGGGTGTCAAAAAAGAAAAGGACAAAAGTAAATGAAAGCAAAGAAAACAAACAAAGTAAACAAATCAAGCATGCAAACAAAGCAAAACAAGAAATCAAACACTACTTCTACTCCTAAACTAAACAGTGCATTGGCCTGCTCATGTAAAGTTATATTTCCAATGCAGCCATTGGCGCATTGGTTGACCTATGTTGATAAAGGCGTGGTTTACGAGAAAGATAGGCATGTAAACCAACAAAAAAGAAAAATATAACAATGAATACCAACACGCTCCGAGTTTAAAAGCTTCCATATAAAAGAAAAGAATAAAAATGCAAGATAAACATTTTGTGCACTTATCATGGTTATGCAACACATTGTGCGCAAACGATAAGCACATACACTCTTTTCACTGTGACAAATGAGCAAACATGAGGAAGAAAGACAACTTACGTTTAGCAAGAGTGCTCATGTGTATGATTCCTCCAATGCATGAGCGATGGGATCATGTGATTCAGGTGGAGGATGTGACATCTGTGAATTAGATTGACCTTCAATGCAAACAAGAGAGTGATGAGGAGCCTTGGGTGTTTCAACAAATTTCTGATCTGAAGTGGAATCGACCTCAAGACGGTGAGGACCTGACATAACCATTAGCTCGGGCTAAAGTGCCTCGAAAACTTGTGGGGTTTCCACTTCATCAATAGGTAGATCATTAAAGACGGGTGGCCTAGAAAGATCAACAACGAATGAATCAACATTGCGATCGAATGGAGTTAAATAGATCACGACGACCATGATCAGAAACTTTGATAAGTTCATCGACATCCTCATGATCTGATGAATCATACAGACGGGTTGATGAGAAACAATAATGTTCACCTTTTGCATTTCCGAAAATGACAGATGAAACATTGAGTGGGTTTGCAAGGAAAGGTGTGTCCTCTCTGCTATGCAATGACAGATTGACATCCGGAGTGTTTTGTTAATGATCAGAAGTAGATGCATCCAGGAATGAATTATGACATGGAAAATTAACAATGGAAGAATCACCAAAGATGTCAAGGAAAAGTGAATGAGGTGCAGACAGAAGGAGGTCATCCGTCCCTGCGAGTTCTTCTTTAGATTCCCACACATACTCATCATAAATGATAGCACAAGTTGGCTTCTCAACACCAACTTCGTCGACAACTTAATCCTCGTGAACACTAAGTGTGGAGTTCGGAATGCGAGAACACAACAGAATACAATTCGGAGGATCAACAAAACGCAGGGACATAGGTTGAGGAAACAAGTCCCCGTGACAACCAACAGTCTTGCAAGCCAAATCTGCACAAAAATCAAGAGTAGGTGGGGTGGGAGGATGTGGAAGTTCAACATATGGGTGCACACCTTCTCCCACCTTGCACCGCGGGGCTAAAGCTATGATGAGATGAGGACGGATAGTCACTTGTGACAACGACCTTGTCTGTCTTAGATTTGGCAGCTCTAACACTGAGGTATGCTAGGAGGGGTTTGAATGATTGTAACACTTGTGGATTTTGAGATATGTGAAGAAGATAGTGAAATCTTTCACGAAGAAATTTCCTGTCAATTTCATCCTCTAGGAATTAAATGTGAGATTACGAAAGCGTTTCCAAAATTGCAACAAGGATTCATTAAGAGCTTTCCATAATTCCATAATTTTTTTGTTAAGTGCTTTACGGTCAAAATGATGGAACGCATGATCCACCTCTACAACGAACTAATTAGGAGAGTGAATAGATTGATCGGGCAATGTGACACACCATTGCAATGGGTGCCCTCGAAGCGTGAATGCAAACAATGAGCAGGTCATGTAATCCTTATAGATTCCATACCTGTGACAGAGATTGACAAAGACAACCCTATGTCTAAGCTAGGTTGTTCCACCTTCACCTTCATATGTGTTTTGTGATAAGTCATTCCAGAGATCCTCTAAGATTTCAAAGTCATTTCCATAAGAAATACATCTCGGAGGATGAATTGTACAGTTAGTCATGAAAGATGTGTAGAGATTCAAAACAAACTTTGAGGACTCAGCTTGTCATTTGGCCCTCCTTCTAGCGCCATAAATGTTGACGGTGCTGGACTCGCCAACATGTTAGGGGGTCTCCCCAGTAATAAGTCCCAACTAGACCTCATACCGTTTGGAGTAGGAGTCAAGTTATGCCTTGACTGTGATAGCACGTAAAGGTAAGTAATATATCTTTGTCTGAAGCAAGTGTGTGACCTTGCAACGAGTCAAGAGAGATGCATGGGGAGGTTCTAACACAGTGCGTAGGGGAAAAGGAAGTGTGCCCCTTAGAAGCCTGTAATAGTATGCGGCTTGAAAGGAACACACAAGCTGAATGACATCACAAGTTGGAAAGAAGAATAGTTGACAATCTAAAGTGATGGGTTAAACTAACAACACAACTTCAACAAGATTCATACAATCGTATACGAAATAGTTCATACTCAAATGCATAAGTTAAACAACATACATTGCTAAAGCAACCATAATAGTCGAACTAAAATAACAACATATACATGAAGACATGTTGGCTCTATTATATTATATATTGTGAAAGTTCCATCCATACACATAACCATGGAAACCACTAGCCCCAATAGTGGAACGTTACGGTCAACACTGCCTGCTCCTCCAAAGAGATGTACTCGCTCTACACAGTGGAGAAGCCAAGGCTCATCACAATACTCTCCAAGACCTCTCTAAGCAATTCTTAGAAAAAGCTTGGCTCCCAAAAGCATATTTTATGAGTTATGGGGTTCTATTTATAACAAAGGGCGGGGTGACCCTTGACATTCCTCTTTGTGACTCTTGGACTACCTTCATGACTCTTCAACTTCATTACATAACTCGTTACATTACATATGATTGTTTTCATTCCACTAATGACACTTGAAATTTCACTTTACATCATGTTTACAAAATACATTTTCCACATATAACCATGTGGGACAAAAATAGGCTTGAGTCAGCTAGACAAGACAATACTAAGACTCGAATGACTGTGGAAAGACTAGCTCATCAGCATCCTCTCTGTGATCCTCGGTGATGAACTGATGCCATGCTTGGTAGTGTGTAATGGTGTCTGCATACTCTTTGATGATGTCTTCTTGGAAACGAGCTCTTACCTCCATTACTTCATGGTATACTGATTTGGAATCTCTATCCAACTCATCCTGTAACATGCACAGCTTAGTCCTGAGCAAGGTTAGGCCAACGACATACATCCACATTTTATTTGTGCTGACTTGCAATCTTTTTTAGTGGCCATGAACATCAACTGATCAAAGTACGCATCGAGCTCCAATCAAACTTGGTTCTTCTCTTTGGCCTTGGTGAGCATTCCAATTGATGGGGTGCCATACTTTCTCACCATGACATCCAACTCTCATACAACTATGCATATGGAGCCTCAATATTGGTGATGAGTGGTAGGAGTTCCACATAGTTCCAGATCAGGCTCCGGATACGTGCTTTGTCCAACTCAACCTGCGACTTCATCGTCTTATGCAAGTGAAGTGGGGCTCCCTTGTACCTCATTATCGATGTCTATACATCATCAACAACGACATGTATATTTATGAGTGTTAGCGATATCTTGGTGCAGCGTTGTTGATGACCATGTAGATGGAAAACGCCTTATGCACGGTGGAGAACCTGTCATACAGTCTCTGAATGATTGTCTCAAGACATGATACTTTAGCTAGTATCACTTTCTTCATCTCTGCGTTGGTGGATTATGTTGATTGTTCCTCTCTCTGCCTAACTATTTGCAATTCCCTAGTCATGCACTCATTTTCTGCTATCAAGAACTTCACACTCGAGCTCATGGCTTTGGCATGAGCCTTTGTGGCATCTACTAAGGTAATTGGATGTCTTCGTACATAAGATACAATCACCCATTCTTTAAAGTGTGCAGGTGATGCATGCTCATCTAAGGTGTGCGCTCTACATGCTTGTACAACTCTGTGTTGTGACTCATCAAAGGCTATGTTGTATACATCTGTTCCTAGATTCTCCTCAAGGAGAGCAATATCCCCTTGCTCACTTGGGACTTGCTTTGCTAATGGAGCTAGTGAAGTTTTTGGGGTGACCAAGGTTGCTTTTGGCATGAGGTCAGTGTCTTGATCCTATTCCGACTGCTCCATCTCCGTGTCCATATGTTCTACTATTGGTTCATCCTGCTGAGCAAGTTCCTGTTCCTATGGATGCTCACTTTGTTCCTCATCTACTACCGGTGGATCCGAGACTTCAACCTATATCGACGTAGTTTGCACTATCTGTGAGCCTTGCACTTCCTTCTGTTCTTGTTCCTGCTGTGCTTCCTTCTCTCTTATGCACATATCTTATTATTCTTTGAGATTCTACTCTACTTCTTGCAACTTCCTCTCTATCTCTTCTAGTCTTTTCTTATCTCTCATTTTCTAATATCCTCTCATGTCACCTCTTTGTTTCTATCTCCAAAGCTACTCTTTCCACAAGTGGGTCTTCCTGAAACTCGTAGCTTTGCTCCGCCTTTACGGTTTCGACAATCTTCCTCTTGCCTTTGTCTTGCACTGGTTTGATGCTTGCTCCTATTGTTGTTGTTGTTCCCTGTGGTGTTTTTGCCTTGAGTGTTGCTAGCCACTCTACTGCCATGCTGACTGATTCATTGAGCCTAGAGGAGATATAGCAATATCTCCATGGGTCTTCCTATGGCCAATGACACGCCCCCTGGATCCAAGAATAGTACACTCTTGCATAGTGGTACCTCCATAAGCCATGTGGATAGTATGGATTGAAACTCTTGGTGCCAAACTTAAACTTCTTGAAGTCCTTGATCTCGGCATCCGCTTCTTTCAAACTTCAAATCTTGTACAACCCAATTTGCAAAGGAACCATGGGCCATGGTGCCTTCCTCTTCTTGTGCAATCTAGTTGATAACCCTATCGAGATGTGGTATACAACCTCCTGCATGTCCAACTTGTCCATGGAAAACCTCGATAACTATTGTAGAGCCTTCTCCACGTTGTACATCATGATGAAGGTGCCATCGGGTGATGTGTACCATTTTGCAATGTTCAACAATGCCTCCATTGTCGCCTGAGACATGCAAGGCAGATATTGTTCAAAGATCATTGTGTATAAAGTGGTGATGAAGTGGTCAGATAGTCTAGCCATGACTCCTTGGTAGCTTCATTCTGAGAGAAACTTGCAATATATGTTCACAACATTCTCTGAAGGTGTCCATGCCCAATCCATGCTCGCGAACTTTTGACGGGCACAAATTGCATTGAGCAAGTAGGCAGACATGAAGAATCTTTCTTGCTGATCCTTGGGCGGACTCCGACCATTGGAAACATACACTTTTAGCTGCAGAGCCAACATGTCGGACTAGCTGAAAGGTTTTCCTTCAGTTGCCAGTTGATCCAACATAATAACCTAACTCTGCGGGAAGGTCTTTGTACTCCCTTGGCCATACAACCGACATGTAAATATGACTATAATTGGTAAGCCTTCCTAAGTGTCTTCATCTTGTATATCTCGTTGGATGCCATCCTGAACTTTGATGGCTCCCTTACCCAACACTTCAAGATGTCTCTTGTGTCCACGCTGTTGTTGGGAGTGTAGAATGGTGCATCCATTCTGTTCACTGGCTGCGGAAAGCGATACATCTGCTGATAATCTTCCATCCTTAAGGAAACAAGCTCTATTCCACTAACACTACTCAATATCATCATCTCAGGATCAATGTGTGAGACAATCCAGTGGATCACATTTGTACACGGGAAGGTGGGATACATGCATACAACCTTGTATAATCCTGACTTATGAATATTTACATAGACTTGTCGATCCTCCAGATTCTCCTCAAAGCTGCCTGCAAAAATATTGTTGATGTCTTGCCATATGATCTTGATGTCTTTCTCAATGAACATGTGTGTGTCTATGTATACGGGAAAGCTCATAGACACCTGCTCAACCACATCCCCAATACTTCTTTCAACTGTGTCTTTTGATCTAGCTCTCTTGGAGGCCATGATACCTGTACTATTGAGAAGTTGCTCAAAAACCTGTGGTACTTGGAGACAGAGAAGACACTCATGGCAAGACAATGTCAGCTAAAAAACATAAAGCAACTCGAGAATCAATCGAGCAACAAATTGGTGATTGTTGGGCAATATTGTGCAGCATTGACTCTGGGAGGCTGGGAGACTATCAACTGGAACTACACATTCCACAGTCTCAGCTGCTAGTGAGGCTCACTACTAACTAGAACTGCCAAATGTGTAGTTCTAGTGGGTAGGACTGGGGCACTGCCACCCAGGATTTCGCAGAGCACAACTAGGAGTTAGTGTGGGTAGCTTCTGTGCAATTCTTGGAGGCAAGGCAGAGCCTTGACTACCAGGAATGTGTAGTGCATGTCGGGAGAAACAAGATCTGGGCAAAGGCAACCTAGATCTACCCAAGGGCAACTCGAAAATGTGAATGACTGAATGTGTGTGCAAAGCTAGTGCAAATCTGAGTGAATATACATGCATGCAATTCAGGCAAGTGTAGAAATCAGTCTACCGACAAAACCATGAAGCTCATGAAGAGAGTCGTTGCAACAAAAACTGTCAATGCAAAAACAATGTTATGCATGTGACACTGAGGAAATGCAATGCAAAACTCGAAATAACACTTCTACAAGTTAAAACACATTGAAATGCTAGTGGTCATTTAATAAAACAAGCAAAACAACACTCATACAAGTTGAGAAATAAAAAGTGACAGAAAAAGTGGCAAAAGACAGGAAAAGAAAAACTTACCCAGAAAAGTTGTGTCGACTGTGCCGAAGGTTCCTAGATGCCTCGGGAATGCCAGAGCTCCAAGATCGAATGTGGAATGAGCTCTGAGGCGTTTTTTAAATGGATTTGGTGAACTTAGGGTTTATGACACACATGCCACAAATCTAGGGAAAATCGACACTTGGCGAGAAGTTTTTAAAATCAACTTTGCATGTAGAAGTTTTTGTTTTTTTTGGTTTTTTGTTTTTTGTTTTTGTTTTTGTGTTTTTGTTTTTTTGTTTTCTTGTTTTGTTTTGCTTTGTTTTGTTTGTTTGTTTGTTTTGTTTTGTTTGTTTTGTTTTGTTTTGTTTTTTTTTTTATTTTTTTTTTTTTTTTTTTTTTTTTAGGAAAAGCTTCTTGGCATGCAAGGAAGGATTACACAGTTCTGGAGAGAACTAGGCAACGTACCGGCACGTGCAACTAACAATCACTAAGGGAAAATATTATGTGATGTTTTAGGCTGAGTGGCCTTGGCTCGCTCGCCAAATCTGCAGATTTTTCTAGAGCAAGGTTGTTGGCCTATTCCTCGCATTTCTGGAGAGCAGTGTTGACTGGCCTGTTCCTCGCATTTCTGGAGAGCAGTGTTGACTGGCCTGTTCTTCGCAATTTTCCAGAGCAAGGTTGGCTGCCTGATCTACTCAATTTTTGAGTGCAGGGAAACTGTCGAGTTGCTCTGCGTAATTCCCGAGGGGAATTCAGACTGCCCTCCAGGATTATGCAGCTTTGCCCGACAACATTAAGACCGGATGTGAACCAAGTGTTGGGTCAGCTTGTGGTTAGTCGACGGAACAAGTAAGTGAACACAAGTTGTTAAGCGACAGATAAAATTAAATAAACACAAGTACCCGATCAGTGCATGATAGCTCCTATGATTTTGAGGAGGGAGGTTCCAAAATGAAGCGAAGACAAAATTTTGAAGGGTGGTTGTAGCCGTTACAACAGATTCTCGGGACATTCACTTTTGTAATGACCTTTCTTATGACATTGATATCACTCTATCTTAGACATGTCAATTTTCTTCCTCGGTCCCTTCAATCTCTGTCCTTTATGATGGGAAACATAAGCATTTGATACTCCTTCAGGATTTGCAACCATTGAGATCCTTAATTCCTCTTAACTGCAGGCAGTATAAAATTTTTAAAGGTAGGAGCTACCTTCCAACTGTTGAGACCTGCAACGAATGCACCCTAAGAGGGTGGCAATCCTAATAGAGCAATGATCACAAGTTATTTGTCTGGAACAATCTCATCGATGGCAAAGAGATCATCCCTTAGTCTAGCTATCTTCACAAATAAGGTTGCTATAATATCCTCTTTAGTCATCTTCGTAGTCCTGAGCTCATTCTTCAAACTTGCTACTTGACCAATGTTCTTAATAGTGAACAACTTCGACAAGGATTCATACGTCTCCTGAGAACGATCGATGTTAGCTATGAATGGGACAAGATTGTCTTTTATCCCTTCTACCGTCGGAGTCATAGCCACCAACTCTAAATCCCTAAATTTCGCTTTGAAGGCATCACTTGCTTCTTTTGTAGGATTCTTTAAATTTCCTTTTACCAAATCCAACACCTTGTTATTATCGAGGATTAGGTAAATCCTCTTCTTCCAGGATATGAAGTTAGATGCTCCTTCAAGTTTGTTCTCACACTTGATTGAGTTAGTCATCCTCCTTGAATATAATAGACTCGGGTTGAGTTCCAAACTTGCATCTTCCCTATACACCTTTTTAGCCTTTTTTTTCCAGTTACCTGAACCTCCAAGTTGTCAAATCATTGCATATTAGTTTTAAAAGAGCATATAAAATGGTTTCCTAACTATGTCTTGTGACTGCTGTTTGATTTAGATTTTTGCTCAGTCAGCTACTGAATCTTGTCACTTTCTGCAGCCAGCTCAACTTTCCGCAGCCTTTTTGTTGAAGTCTATGTTACAGGTGCCTACTGGAGAATCCAGCCACATGGGCAAGTTGCAAATGATGTGGACATGGAACGTGTCCCCTTGGTTTAGCCGAATCACTCACATAAGACCGTGGTCAAAGACAGTCAAGCGGTGGTCAACCTAAGAGTTTTACGGTGGCAGAACTCTGTTTTTCACCACGTGAAGACTTGCGTGGCAAATTCCTAAATCCCAGGAAGCGTGCTAACACCTGTGGACTGCTCCGTGAACCAAATCTAAAAGCCACCCTCCTTGGATTTAATTTTCATGGCTACCATATTGCTAGATTTCCGGACGTGGTCATTCACGTGTCTGTTTATCAGCGCAGATTTTAGGAAGTAGTTGTGTCATTTCCTGTTATAAATAAAGCATTCTCATATGCATATGAGCTAGCTTTTTATATGTAATTTTGACTGTTTTACGAGCCACTGTGTCGTGACTTAATCCTTATATTATGACTGCATTTTAATACATGAGAAGACATTGTTTTTAAGCTCAATTCGTGGTTGATTTCTGATTGGCCGAGGTTGCAGAGGACCCTTGTACACCAAGGTTCTGTAATTACTGTATAGTTTCATGCTTTATTCATTTACGTTCCTGATGCCATAATTGTTTGCTTGTATATATTACACTGCTTATGGTATTCGTGTTGATTGTTGTCCATAGTTTCTTTTATGCTTTATAATCACTGTTAACTGATCAGTGTCTTTATTTCAGGTTCTAATAGATAGCCCGGGCAAGTGCACATAGCTTTTTAATGACTAATGACATGATGGAATTATCTTGTCCTTCTGCTGATTTATTTTCTTAGTTCTAATTCCAACACTGTTTATTTCTTTCAGTTTTGTTTTGTTCATTCTACTTTTCTACAAGATAGATATTAGACTACTCATGTCATTTTCAGTTACCTCCTATAGCCAGAGCGAGTCGAATGGTGAGGGATTGAAGTATGAATGCGTAGTTTGATATTAGTTTATTTTTTTTGCAAGTTAGTGATTAGATTATTCATGTCATTTTCAGTTACCTCCTATAGCCAGAGTGAGTCGAATGGTGAGGGATTGAAGTATGAATGTGTAGTTTGATCTTAGTTTCATTTTATGCAATTTAGATATCAAATTACTCAATTTGTTTATGATTACCTCTTATAGCCAGAGCGAGTCGAATGGTGAGGGTTCAGAATATGAGTGATGTAATATGATTTAGTTTACTTTGCTTAAAGTTTTTGAATTGCTTTGAGTTCAGTTTTCTTTTTATACAACAGCAAGGATACTGGGTTTCATAATCACTAGCTCACTGTTTGGTTTAATTAGAATTTAGGTACATTTTTATTTTCTCTTAGTAATTGATTTCATCATTGCAAGTTTGAAAACCTTTTTGAAAACTTTTGAAGTTTTGGAAATTATTATAAAGGACATCATTGCCTTGAACATTTATATCCATACTTGTCTTTTAGAATTTCCATCTCACATTAGGGAATCAACAAGAAGATAAACCCAAAAACAAACCAAAAATCAAAAACGACAAAGAAGTAAGAAATCGGTTATCTTGCATATATAGTGCACTTCACTTCAACAGTTTATGACTCCCGGATTGACAATTTATATAGCAATTTAGGACACACTAAATTGACCAAACAACTCCTTCCATGAGATATTACCTATGAATGGATCAAGTGCTTGAGACTACCTTTTTCTTCCTTTTTCACCAAAGCACTGATTCCATGTTGGAAAATCAGAAAGGTAGTAAAAATTTTCTCGCTCTTAATAATTACTTGTGATGTTTCTTATTATTACTATTCTTTATATCTTCTTTCTTTAGTTCATTAAGCAATTACCAAAAGCAACAATACATAGAACAATAAATACCAGATGTAGGCGTATGCAAGGGAAAAATCCCCCTCAAGGGGAAAACACAGTCAAGATAATTCTTCCTTTCAATAATATTCTTTGAGACTCTTCACTCTAGACCAAGACCAAACCTTCCCTCCACACCAAGTCAACCTCCTAGAATTTCGACCTCTTCCCAACAACTTTGACTATGCAACAACTTACAACAATTGACAGCTTCCAGCAACAGTGAGACTTGGAAGACTTCGATCTCCCAATCTAGGGCATGAAACAAAGAGAGGAAGACACCAAAACTTCAATTTTCTTTGTCTCCTTAGACTTCCCCAAATTCACACTCACTTTGGCTTCTTGACAACAGACTTTCCCACCTACAAGAGAACTTCACACTTCTGCCCAATAACAAGAGATTTTCACACTTCTTCCCAGCTACAAGTGAATTCAAACTTTATGAGAGAGTGATGCTCCAAATGAATTCAATGTTCTTCCTTTTATAGGCTTCTTGTGGAGTCGAATAGGGTCCTTAGGCCGACTTGATATTCCCTTAGGCTAACATGGTGTGGAGATTACATAATTCATATTTGACTCAATACTTAAAATTATTACATGATTCAAAAGCCCAAGAAGGGTCTCTTTAAATGTCCAATAACTCTATAGACTTAGAATAATTCTTAGAATTCCTCAATGGGGACTTTGACCTAAAACATGGTGACCCAAGCATGAAACCCATGATTTAATAAGTCACAACACTAATAATAAAAAATATTTTCTTTATTCTTTTGACAAGTACATTACTTGATGACTCAAGTACATTATTGAAGACTGAACATAGTTACATTTTCCAACAAATAGGAGTGACCCTTCTCTCATTTGGACATCACTCATCTCATCACATCATCTTCTCTCTCCTCTCTTGATTGGTTAGTACAACTTGGAGGCTCTCTTCTTTGGACGTATTGAAGGAAGGAAAATTTTTGGACTCGTTTTGGAAGCCGCAAATTTCAGGATTAGGGCATGCGTTGAATAGTGTTGGCTTGGAGTATTTGACCAACATTGACTTTTGTTTTGGGGGCATAATTTCGATTTCTGTAAGCCGCATTCTTTGGCACAAATTTCGAGATGATTGGGGACTGTTTGATCGAGTTCACTGCTACGTTGAATTTTCGGTTTGACCGCAAAATTACAACAAACTTTGACTAGGTTGAGCGAGTTGGTTTTTCGTTGACTTTGAATCCCTTAGCAAGCCGCATTCTTCTATTGCTGACCAAGCTAATTGGAGGACGTTTTGGGGTAGCTTTGACCACCATTGACTTTTTGGTTAGGCCTACATTGACTCCTGATTTGATAGATTTGTTTTGGGCACATAATTACGATATTTGAACTGTCTCTCTCTCTTTGCTAAACTATTGAAGAATAATAATAAGATTTGATCAAAGGGTTTCCTCACATTAGGGTTTGTCCATGGCATCCACCACATCTTGTGTCCTCTTGTATTGACTTGTCTTCTACATATGTTTTTATGTTCTATCTGCATTTACTATCAATGTGTATAACTTAATGTGATTGCTACTGAAGATAATTGGAAATTGTCATTAGGATGATAAGAAACATTGAAGTAAAATGTGCTAAAACATATAACATACCACTGTTACCTAAAATTAACAGCGCCTCTATCACCCTTAATCTCAATTTTTTGTGGAATCTATCATTTTTTTCCACGAGAAATATCTTTATATTTTATATGAGGAATATACATGTTTCGGTCCATGAGGGATGACTAAGATTCAATAATAAAATTTTAAGCCATTAAAACAAAGCTCACCACGTCACTTGCAATAATTTAACCTTGATAGGGAAATTAACAATTTCTACCTAACCACCCAAAATAAACCCAATTAATTGTGGACTTTATCCTTGTTTCATCTCTTCTTAACATACAAACCTATAATATTGTATCTCCATCCGTAAAACTAAAATATATAAAAATGTTTCGTGACATGCCTTCCATCACATGAGGATTTCAAATTGAAGAGATAATATTTCAATATCAATCCTATTTTAGTGTAACCATTAATAAATTCAAATTACACTAAATGAAATGATTCATGAATTTCAATGAGAGTTATATCTGGAAGAGACACATTTCTTTCTGATTCACATCTCTCATATATATAGTTTTGACAAAAACATGATGTAGAATTCACCTACGCACTTCGTAGTGCATGAATATATCATCTTTATTAACAAATGATTGATGGCATATATATCACCACCTCTCCATCACATCGTGCTACTCCTTTACGATTAAACCTTTTTTATTTCACATTACACAATTAAATATCATCATATACAAAAAAATAAAAATCACATGGAAGCTTATTGAATGATTCTACTCTTTTCTTTGAACACAAGAACATCCAAATTTGCCTATGCATTTCCTTTCTCCACTTTGACATATGCGAGTGAACAACATCCAATTTCAATTCCGCCGTTCCTGTCCCCACTTTGAAGGATGCTACTCATTCAATTGGAGATGTTATTCCTAGTTATTTGAAGTACATCGGCATTGTTTTGTTAAAACTGATTTTGTGATGTAGTGCGTTGTATTGCATTATACCACATGCGTGGGGGCAAAATGCACCAGAGGAGAGGAATGCTATAAACTGGAAAGAGATGGATGAAATAATTCATACCTTTCTCGGCCTTTTGGCTAAGATCAAGTGTAGTATCTATTCTTATCAGTTTAATATCTGATACGTGGTTCATAGAACCACATGATATTAAATGAATTTTACTAGGGGGGGGCTCTCCTACAGTAGCTTGCTACTGAGGCTCTCGGGCGTCGCTTGTGCATGCACTACAACGCAAGCCAGGCGCACCCCACCAATACAAAAACCAAATTGAATCAGGAACCGAGGGCGGGATTAGTATTTGTCTGTTTTGACTAGCAGAATTCTTTTTCTGTATTTTACAATGTTGTTGTTTGTTAGACGTTTGCAGGGTTTTTAAGTACTAGATGATTGTACTGCTTTATCTAATTATGATCTGCCCTATATATGAATGCAGTATAGTCTAATTGGCCTGGAAGTAGGAGCCTTGCTACTTATGATTTGTGCCTTGTACATGAATGTCGTAGTCTAATGATTATGCTTTTTGGCCCAGAAGCAGGAGCCTTCATGGTACAAAGGACAAGAGTTTGATATATCTTGTTGTTTGGTATTAAAAAAACAAAGGGCTTCTTGTATATGGATGGCCAGGAGCCTTCATGGTACAAAGGACAAGAGTTTGATATATCTCGTTGTTTGGTATTAGAAAAACAAAGGGCTTATTGTATATGGATTTTGTTAAGCTCCATTAATTTATTTTCCAGCTGTAACCTACAGTTATGGAACTAAACTGTAGTCTTTCCTTAATTTCTGGAAACCAACTGCAGCAATTTCCTTAAATTAAGGAAATCAACTGCAGTTAATTAATTTTCTGGTTGGAGCTTCTGAAGTGGTCCATTACTCCATCTGGAGTTCTCTACCTTGATCTGTGGAACACCTGACACATAGCCATTAGAATCTTGATGGAAGCTTGGCTATAAATTCATCTGTTTGGTCCCCAAGCTTGTATCTCAATCCCCTTCAGTTGTTTACATCATCTAGCTGAGAGAGCAGAGCTTGGAAGTGCCTTCAGATTTTCTGTGATTTTTTCTTTTTGCTTGGATTGAAGCTGGAGTGTTGTTTCAGTAAATAAAGCAAGTGGATTGTGGTTTGTAGCAATAGTGTTATCAATGGCTGGAGGTAATCCTGGGCATTGAAATTTCATCTTTAGATTCTTTATTTCCGCATATAGAATCGCTGTTAAAATTTTTAGAGAGGAATTTTTTCACCTCATGTAGCGAACCCTTATCATTGGTTGCTAGCAAAATGTCATCCACATATAAAACAAGAAAACAAATTTTACTCCCACTAACTTTCAGGTATATACATTGATCCATAATGTTTTCTACAAAACCGAAGAAGAAATACATTATGGAATTTCAAATACCATGGCGGGATGCTTG
>APFE030905757.1:0-15219 GCA_000404065.3 Pinus taeda | reverse complement strand
TTTGCTAGGGTCTACCTTAACTCCTTCATGAGATACAATATGACCCAAATATTCCACCTCTTGTACTCCAAAGGAACATTTGGATCTTTTTTCATATAATTGTTTCTCCTCCAATAGTTTTAGCACCCTGTCAACATGTTCAACATGATCCTTCCAAGACTTGTTGTATATTAGTATATCATCAAAAAATGCTAACACAAATTTTCTAAGGAATGGTTGAAAATTGAATTCATCAAACCTTGAAATGTTGAAGGTGCATTGGTAAGGCCAAAAGGCATGACCAAAAATTCATAATGACCCTCCTATTTCTAAATGTTGTTTTCGAATTTTTTTAGTCTTCATTCTGATTTGATGATATCCTGAATGAAGATCCAACTTGGTGAAGTAAATTGATCCATGCAATTCATCTAGTAATTCATCAATGACAGGAATGGAAACTTATCTTTAATAGTGAGCTTGTTGAGCTCCCTATAATCCGGACACATGCGCCATGATCCATCCTTCTTGTGCACCAATACTACTGGAGCAGAGAAAGAACTTTGACTCAGTTGAATTATACCAGCCTCTAGCATTCTGCAACCATACGTTCAATTTCACTCTTTTGGGCATAGGGATATCTGTACGGCCTGATGTTTGGAGGAACACTTCCAAGAATCAGATGAATAGCATGATCATGATCACGAATAGGTGGGAGACTTTTGGGAGTCTCAAATACCTTGGAATGATTGTCCAAGAATTTTTGGAGATCAGGAGAAATAGATGATTCAAATGTGGAAACATCTAGCGAACATAATTGTGCAATTACACCTCTTTGTTCCTTTTTTAGAAGCTTTGTCATACCGTTAGAGCTGATTATCTTTCCCGGTTTCCCTGCAATACCCCTTAACTCATCTTCCTTTCCTTCCACAATTAATTTCATGAAAAGTTCTTGAAAATTAAAAGCTATTGTACCCAAGGATTGTAGCCATTGGACTCCTAGTACAACATCAACACCTCCCATTGGAATGGAAAGCATTGGGCTAGTCAATACATATTCTACCATGGATAGCTTGATATTATGGCACTTTCCAGAGCAATTTATTGTTCCTCCATTTGCAATCATCACTTGACACTCTGGTGCTGGATATAGGAAGCAATTCAATTCTTTTGCTACCCTACAATGAATAAAATTGTGGGTTCTTCCTGAATCAATCAACACTATTACCTTTTTCTTCTTGATTTGTCCTTCTATCTTGATAGTTTGAGGAGTGGTAATTCCTGCCAGTGCATTACAAGATATGGTCGGATTCATTTCTTCTTTATCTAGGCTTTTTTCCCTAGAGTATATCCTCTTCCTTTCGACCTTTGGATTGCTCCTTTTCTTCTTCCCCTTCACAATCTATGTAGAATAATTTCTTCTCAGCACACTATGACCTTTAGTGTATTTGCTATCACAACTGTAACAAAGCCCTTTTGCTCTTTTTTCTTCCAATTGTTGTGGTGTCAACCTTATAGTTGTGGAAGACTAGCGGCAACACCACTTCCGTCTTTATAGATGTGAGTGGTATGCTTCCTGGTTGCCATAATTTTGCTTTCCATTTTTCTTGCTAACCTGAATGCCTTCTCTAATGAATCAGGTTCCCAAAGGTGAACAACATGTTGGATATTATCCTTTAAAGTCCCTATGAACACATCAATCCTATGCTCCTTTGGAATAATTTTTACCCTTATGTTCAATTTTTGGAACTCCTCAATGTGCTCTATTATTGAACCCTTTTGTTTGAGACTTATCAATTCGCTAAAAAAAGTGTTTCTTTTTGTATCCTCATAATGTGCTGTCAATTCTTCCGTAAAAATTGCCCAAGTGATAATTTGTTTACGAGAGTGAATCCATTGATACCATACAAACTGATTTGGTTCCAAATATAAAGTTGCAATACGTACCTTTTGTGTGTTTTGCACATTATTGAGACCGAAAAATTGCTCCATCTGTAATATCCATGTTGCAGGATCCTTGCCATCAAACTTCCTTATATCAATTTTTGGAATATGGTGGGTCTTTGATCCAACATTAGAGTCTATGGAATCATGATTAACATTTCTTTTGTTCTCATCATGAGTTTCTTTTACTACCCTTTCACCATTAATGACCATTTCATGTAGCAACTTGTTCATATTTATCTTCAATTCTTCCATCTTATCATCCATGCCATCCATTTTAGCGTCCATTCCATTCATCTTAGCTTCCATGCCATCCATCTTAGCTCCTACACCTTTCTTTAAACAATCCATCTTAGCTTCTACACCTTTATTTAAACGATCCATGTTAGCTTCTACATCTTTCATCTTAGATTATGTTACTTTTTGTGCAAGTGACACTTATTGCACTTGGTCTTGTAATTTTGATATATCATGTTGCATTTCTTCCTCTTCTTCATGAGTCATGTTAGAGCTTTCAGGTTGCTTACTAGGTGTTTGCATTTTCTTTCCTCGAGGCATCAATTACCGATAATAATGCTTCACTATGCCATTTGAATTCCTTCAAATTAATTTTTCAAACCAAGCTTATGCAAAAATTTAAAAAATTTACACACCATTTTTCACTTTGTAGGAGCTTGATATTGAATCTGATGTATCTCTGTAATTTCAGATCATCCAGTTCTGAAATTGTGACCTATAGTAGCCTCTGTGTCCTTTTTCCAATGCCACTAGTTTGATCCAAATTAGATTCTCCAAGAAAGAGTTTTACACAATCTCCCAAGATGACCTGATTATAGACCTTTCCAGAAGAGCAAACTTGTATGATGTGCCACGTCTCATTGTTTCAATCTTTGGCACTAAAAAATATATACAAGAAATTACAGTCCGTCCTCTTTCTATATCTTCTTACAAAATTTCAATCCGATGCTCAGAGAGAAAGTTGTGACAATTTTCCCCGGGTCACCTGTTTGGAATGTAATTCAAGAGTCTGCAAAAAGACCAACTTCCTCAGATCATATCTCCGCAAATATAGTGTGAAATGCTCTAAAATTTGGAACCGAGGTTCAATGCGATTTCATCTCAAATGGTTTTTTTTTCGCCTCTAAAATGTCATAGAAAAAAATAAATAAATAAAAAATAAAAAATAAAAAATAAAAGTTATAGTGAAAATTCCACGATGACCTATTTGGAGCAGCGAAACCTTAAGAATCCAAAGCTCTGATACCAAATGTTATGAGACTACTCACAAAAAGATATAAAAGAGAGATCAACGCCTTAGAATTCAACCTCTTCGAGGGGGCAACCTCCTTTACATTACACAAATGAACATTCTTGGATGATTCAAATGACAAAACCTCCTTTCTATATATAGGAGTCTAAGGAGTCACAATATAACCCAGCCGACCTAACAATAATAATATAAAGCCACAAAAATAACAATAGAAGGATTCTATGGGGCACAGTAATAAAAATATGGGGACAATAGGGGAACAACAATATTAATAAGGGATACAATTACAATATTAATAGGGTAATCACTAGTATTATAGGGACCTAACATTATTCTGAGTAAATTTGATATGTCATGTAATTGAATTCTTAAAACCTATTTCTACCAGGTATGTCCCTCTGAATTAGTTTTCATTTAGCTTTGGAATCACTCAAATCAGACAACTGACAGAGAAGTTATGATTAAAACATTGTCGTTTAGAATGGTTGGCCACCATTCTCCCATAGGCAATGAATGAATTTGAATTTGTTTATATTTTTGCGGATTTGTTTTTACAAAGTAACTACTTGTTATTTATTTTGCATAATTATTGGTTTAAGATATTCTACGCACCTCTCTTCTTCCATAATTTTATGTTTTATTCCAAGTACATGCTTGTTTTTTTATAGGTCGTGAGAGAATAAACGAGGTCTATTCATGAAAAAATGGTTGTTGAAGGCAATGCTAATGAAATAAGGGAATTTCATCCAAGTATCTAATAATAAATTTAATATAATATTATTTTTAGTGTATTTTAGGTGCCATGATCTAAAATGTCTTGGATTATAAGAGTTTGCAATAAAATTTCCTGCTAATGTTTGCTAACAAGAAAAAAAACATAAAGACTTTTTTGTTACTTGATAAATTTATAACTGGAGAAATGAAGAATTGATTTCTATTTGAAGACCTGAGTCATTGCCACAAAATATTTTTTCCAAAATATTTTTTATTTCAATTCATTCACCATTAATAGTTTTTTGTTCCCTTAGGAAACAATTTTTTGTTCCCTTAGGAAACAATATTGCTACATCCAAAATCACAATTGTTTTATCTTAAGTTATTTATTTATTTGGTTCTTTTCAATAAAGTGTTTTTTCTTTTCTAATTTCTATTATGTTTTTATATTTTAGGGATTGTTTTTTTCAAATTTTCAATTGTTGTTTCCTTCAAAGTCACAACTGTTGTTTCTTAATCAAAATCAAAGAAGCAAGTTTTTGAGTTTTAACCTATTTCTCCCTAGTCTTATCAAGTATACAATTGCCTTGAATCCCATACTAAACACTCTTATGGTAAGTCTTGTCAGGAATGGTTCACTCTTAATTCCTCATTATTTTGTAAAGTGATTATGATTGTTGATTAGATAACCTTTCTCTATGTCACCATGCCTAGATCACCCATTGAGTCAATTTCACGGGGGGGGGTTTGTCATGGTCATGCTTGATACTTCATAAATTATATGGGTATCTTTGAGCTTATAACATGCAACAATGGTACTATTGGATAAATAAATCTTGAATCATAATTATTTCTACCTTAGCTATAGTTGTTGTTTCCTAAGTCACAACTATTGTTCCCTTAGTCATAAATATTGTTTTCTGAGCTACAATTCTTGTTCCCTCAATCATAATTGCTATTCCCTAAGTCATAGTTGTTATTCCCTCAGTTACAACTATTGTTTCCTAGGTCAAAATTGTTGTTTCCATGTCACCATGTCTAGGTCACCCATTGAGTCAATTTCGCGGGGGGGGGGGGGGGGGTGGTCATGCTTGATACTTCATAAATTATATGGGTATCTTTGAGCTTATAACATGCAACAATGGTACTATTGGATAAATAAATCTTGAACCATAATTATTTCTACCTTAGCTATAGTTGTTGTTTCCTAAGTCACAACTATTGTTCCCTTAGTCATAAATATTGTTTTCTGAGCTACAATTCTTGTTCCCTCAATCATAATTGCTATTCCCTAAGTCATAGTTGTTATTGCCTCAGTTACAACTATTGTTTCCTAGGTCAAAATTGTTGTTCCCTTAATAACAATTGTTGTTACCTCAATTGCAATTGTTGCTACCTAATTCATGGTTGTTGTTACCTAAGTCATAGTCATTGTAACCTTAGTCACAACTATTGTTGCTAGCGTATTTTCATGCTCCTTTTCACTTTTCTTGATTCAACACTTGTATGTCTTTCTGAAATTTTTCCTCTTTAGTGAATGGGAAATACTCTTGATGCTCTAGATCCACTTTGAAATAATGATTGGGTAGTCAGTTTATCTTTGTTTATCTATAAATAGAATCTTATCTTTAAGAGATAATTCTGCAAAAATAATTTCATCATGCCAACTTTGAACTTTCTTAATTTGTCAAGTCCTCGATATAATAAAATTTATGATGATTACCAAAAAAAAATGTACTTATAAAATCTTTCCAACATTATTTAATGAATTGTTCCTCAACCCCAATCTTAACAAAGAAAAATATATTTACCAATAGTCATTTTAAGGAAGAAAAACTAGCCAAGTTGAAAATAGTTATTGCAGAAGTTTTTATGCCATCCCTAGCTCTTAAGAAGATTACCTACCACCTCATCTATTAAGTAATATTTTGTTGATTAATAATAACCATAGTTGAATTTTAAACATAAATATTCAATTGGAGGATAGAACATATCATCATGAGCCGACCTACCATGATCATATGACCTAATAAAGTGACATAACCACTATTAGTCACCAAGCCATGGTAATGGCCTTTGGTTGTAAAAATGAAGGACAAGGGGTCTCATCATGAGCTGACTTATTCACTTTTGTTAGCTCCTATGAATGGAATTGTTATTAACTAGTTACCAAGCTAGGAAAATGATCTTTAGTAGACATCTAAGTAAATTGAAATGCTCTTTTAACTATGCATTTATTTCTAATACATGGAACACTGGATTTTCAATGGGTTAAAATGGCATCCACGTCGACATTATGGACGTCTACTGGAAGAAATTCCCATGCCTATGGTATAAACATTAATTCAATGCTATGATCTACCTGGTTACCTTATTTTCTCAAAACTAATTTCCTATAAAACCTATTGTTGCATTTATAAGGTTTGCTAGAACTCATGGTTCATGAGGTAATATTTAATCAGTTCTTAGATTATGATGGTTATGGTTTATATCTATTGATGAGTTCTGAATATTCACTTTGCATGTCAAGGTTGAAAATTTCAGGATATTTGAGATTTGGCATTTTGTATCATCTAGTCTATCATTCCTTTATTCTATAAGTTTCATATCTTTGATCAAAGATAGTCGTTTTTCCTAATCAGTCGCTATTTATTCTTAGCTTAACAACACTATTAATTTTGTGGTAGAATAAAGAGGCCTTATTCTAATTATTAATGCTAGGTAACTGGTCATTTCTTTAGAAGAAAATACTGAGATAACTAATTCATCCCACGTATCACCATTTGTGTTCCCATAACAACCAAAGCTCAAGGGTCTAGGGAATGGCCCTTTTTCTCATCATTTTTACCCTATTTTATATTCCCTTTTTATCCGTTATTATCCCATGGCATTCACAACATGATTATGTCACTTTTATATATAATTATTTTATTGAGGTGATGAATTATTGATCGAGGCTACTCATGAGATGGGTTATAGAAATATTAATGACAAGGAAAATAATCAATTTGGGGGAAGGAAATCATGATTGTTTTCTTTCATGTTACATGGCTCCCACCTTCAACATCACTTTCAACATAGTTCACCCAACATCATCTTGAACAAATATTAGTCTAGCCATGACATTCCATGTTTTCGCAGAGGTATAACCTAAGGTAAAATAACATAATTTTTTGATTTATTAAAAGTTTAAGAGAATGTAATGAAAATCCTTTGATAATTATCTGCTCATATTTTTAAATCATTATTTCCACTTCTTTACGACTTCCCATTTTTCAAAAAGACATCAAAGATTTTAGTTTGGGGGAGGGTATTCTTCATCATTTATTTATCATCACAATGCCATTAATACTCGTTTTCATTCTCAAAACCTCCCTTATTCCAAGTTGTTATACACCAAGAAAATATTTCAGCGGTGAGAGTAGCAGCCACCTAAATTTGTTTTCTAATATAGCATAAGGGCATGCTAATTCTACAGTTTGGGGGAGGAATTGCTACACATGATGGATTTTTTCTCTTTTCTTCCTCATTTAAGGTATACAATCTCATTTTTATACATTGTATAAATTGATTCACGTATATCTTTAAAACCATGAACTAGATTCTTGTGATTTTTGGACAACAAGAAGGTATCATTAAATTAACAAACCTGGAAATTTTCAAGCTAAACCAGTTTGAAATTTTCTAGAAATCATGCATTTTCACCTACAACCATTTTGTTGATATCTTGAAATATGTTCATCGTGTTTATTTTATTTTCAGTGTGGAGAAGCATTAAGATAATAGGAACAAACCAGTGAAATTTCAAGCAAAATTGATTTATAATTTTGAGAAATTTAATATCATCACCTGCAACAATTTTTATTATATCTCGGGATTTGTGCATCAATGAATCTGATTTTAAGTGTGGAGAAGCAATAATATAGTGGAAATATTCTTGCGAAATTTCAACAAGATCTGGTTTGTAGTTTTCAATAAAATGGTTAATGAAGTTTGTTGTTACTTGTATCATATTTTGCTGCAAATTCTATATATAGTTGAAATTCAATGCAAAAATTGTTACAAATTTACCAACATTTCTAAAATTGAATAAACATTATTTTGAAGAGGCCTTTTGGGAAGAATCCTTATGTTCCATTAATATCATGAATTGGGGTGAGTGTTTTGGTTACTATATTACATCTTGGAGGCATTGGGTTGCATGAGGACATGCAACATATTTAGTCTGGGGGAGATGTTGGGCCACTGATTTGAAATTATTATTATCATTTCTTGACATCTATTTCATCCATTTCTACCATTTTTTATTACACTATTTATTATAATTTATCATATAGTTCCATTTTATAATTATTTATTCTCTTATGGATAAGTAATATTTGTTCTATTTTATTTTTAATAAATTGAAGACTATTATGCATGATTTTTTCAATGATGGT
The DNA here is from genome assembly GCA_000404065.3 of Pinus taeda. Lineage (NCBI taxonomy): Eukaryota > Viridiplantae > Streptophyta > Pinopsida > Pinales > Pinaceae > Pinus > Pinus taeda. The sequence continues at coordinate 6,876 of APFE030905757.1, read as the reverse complement.
TTATTAATGAATTTGTTATAAAATCACTCATGATTTTAGCCTTAAAAATCTCTTCCAATTACAAATTTGATCTTTATCTCATATTCAGATATGCCAACTCAAAAATTCGATGCGATAAAAAATGACAATTTTTCATTGGACTTCTTCGGGAAAAAGAAGATTAATCTTGAAAATCAAAGACACAGATTTTATGCAGAATAGACCAATTTAGTTTTCCAATGAGATGTTTTCCATATTTCTCCCTGGTGTGAGACATACATGACGTTCCCTGAAGGTGTTTTTCTCAAATTTGTTATTGTGGTCATTTTTCAAATTCTCCCAATTGCAATATCAGATTCAACTTGTTCCAACTGAATCATGATGGAGACATCTTTCAGATGTAATATTGTTGATGAATTTGTTGTGCAAAACCTAAATTTCTAAAGGAAACCATTTTTTAATCAATTTAGTTGTATTTTTCCCTTTCTATTTATGTATTTAAATGTGGACATAAATCAGGGGGGGGGATGAAAAATTATTGGCTGAAGATAACACTGTGAACTATGATTGCAATTATTTATCCAAATTTCTTAATGAAAATAGAAATCCATTAATTTCAGTTATTATTCCTTACATTTGATCTCAGTAGAGTTTAGGCAGGTTGATTCTCAAGTAGTCAGGCTTGCTTCCTTGGATAAATCATTGCCTCTTTATAAAGTAAATTAGCTTAATTTCTACTTAATCATAGCTTTCTTTCCATGTTGTCATGATTTTTTATTAATGTATGTTTCTTCAATTAATTGACAAATCATTTCCAACATTGATTTCATATGATCATTTCCTCGAACGTAGAAATCTATAGTGTTCTATTTTTAATAGTTTCTCTCTTAAATTATGAATATTGTTTCCTTAATTTTATAGTGTTATTCCTTGAAATAGAAATTGTTTTTACTTAGAAGTAGTTCTTGATTTATTTATGAGTTAGTTAACAATCAAATTAGTAATAGATTATCATAGTAGACTTTAAGATTTCTTGTACCATTTCTTAATTAACTCATATGTTGATTTTTTATCTAGAACAATGCTATTGGTTAGTCTTTAGTTTTAGTTGTTTATTGCATTCTTATTTCTGTACATGTGATTTTAATTAAAGACAAAAAGAATTACCAGATTTGTTCTCATTCATTTATTCTTTGCATTTAATTTGTTTTTGTCAACTCTAGATTTCTTTAAGGGTGTCCATAGAATAAATTTGTTTTAATAAATAAAATTAATTGTAAGTTATCATAGGAAGCTCATATAAAAACCAATATTAGTCTCTAGTAGTTGCTTGCAAATATTTTGTGGATTGCCATGAAACAAAATGGTGTTCCTTAGGTTGATAATTAATGTATAAGTGATTAGTTTTTCTTATTAAGCAAATAATTTCCTCAACATAAGTCGAAGCACTTCAATTTTCATTGATAATTATGTCAGGTTATTGCAATCTTGGTAAGCTCCTCGAACCTTGTCAAATCTGGATTTCCTTGAAAAACTCTTTACTTCGTATTGTTTCACTAGATGCAAACTTGTCCTTAATGGCTTTTAGGATTCCTTGTCATAATTTTCTATATGTTGAGATTAGTTTTATGATAAGATTGAGGATATCACTATAATGAATTCATCTACATCTAAACCTAATGTATCTAACTTGGGATGGGAATGTATTTCTTTCATGAATGCACAAAATTGTGAATCTAATCAATGTAAATATTATCTTTGGTCGAATAATTTATATCCATTGAGGGTTTTGGTGAACAATCAGTTTCTAATGTTCAATGTGAATGTCCTTGAGCCAATCATTTTTGTTCTAGTCCAATCAATCCATTTCAGTAGAATTAAAGCCTTGAATCATTCTAGATATGGATTCTAGATATGATTTGATATACCCTTCTAACTTTTTATCAACATGTTTTTTAATCAGTTTCGCATATTTACAAGGCCAACAATTGGTTTTATTGCTACAAACTTTCATGTTACTATTCTAGTATGGAATTTGACACAAAATGAACCGATAAACAAGGAAGAGACTTGTATGTTAAACTATTGATACGATCATAATGCTGGATCTAACAATAGTCATTTTGATAACCAATTTACTGCTTGTATATCTGCTAATGGTCATTTTACATTGTTTGATCTAGTTGAATCCAATGGTTTTTATAAGTTATCATTTCATTGTTCAAATATATGTCAAATATTTGAGGCACTTCAATCTTAGTTGATGATTATGTTAGGCTCTCACTATATTGAAAAGTATTATAAACATGATCAAACTTGTTTTGCCTTAAAAAAATTCTCATCTTGATCCTATGTATTTCACTGAAAATCCAGCTTTTTAAGGATCTTCCATTTTAACTCAACCTTGTATTAGATGGTGTTTTAACATGTCAACTAAATTGAGTAGACAAGGTAAAGGAGAAAAACTTTAAATGAGTATATGAACTTTGATTATATTTAAAATCCCTTAAATAAGGAATCAACCTCTTCTACACTCAATAAGTTGAGATCCCTCTTCCACTGCCAAAATAAATAAGTTCCTTCACACATTTTATTAGTAACTAAATAAAGTGGTGAAGAAGAGAAAGGTTTCTTGCATAGAGAGGTCAAGCAAAAAACCTCATTGGGGTATTGTTTAGGCTTGCTAGAAATGAAGCAAAGCTCTTGGTTCCTTGAGGTGACTCCATCAGGCTATTGTTTAGGCTCACTGGAAGTGGAGAAACAATGGGGAATATGCTTAAAATATCAGTATACTTGTTATCCTTCTCCCTTTTTGAAGTAGTTGAGGTGTGACTAATTTTATATTGAGATTTTTGAAGCTAAGAAAGGAATAGAAGGAACTATATCTTTAACCAAGATAAGTACAAAAATTAGGGCACTCCACATGGTGAATCAATACTTCTTGAATAATTGATACTGTTGGCATAGAAATAAAAATAGCACTGAGACCCCACGTTCAGGCACAAGGTCCAACAAAGATTCATTATAGTTTAGCAAAATGCTGACATGTTTACTTACCTGAAATGGGTAAGGAGTCTCACCTGAGTCGTGTCATGATCTTAGTTAGATGGGAGTTGGAACCTAGTATCAGGAAAAATCATATTAGAGAATCAAGAAGCCAAGAAAATTGAATCATTCTACAAGAAATTATGATCGCAACGAGCCATACATTCTCTAAAAGCAATACTACTTAAAAATATGCAAACGTAAAAATTTTAAAGAACCAGGTTAACATGCAACTAACACACAATGGTACCAATATCAGTCTTCATCATTAATTTGAGTAGTGAATGCATTACATCAATCTCAAGGCCTATTTTCCAACATATAGAAACTATAGATAGAACAGTACATAAGAATATGAAATAATATATACAGAGGGGCTCTCCTAGCTCTGCAACAACAACCGTTCAATGTTCTCCTTTCTACCTTTTGGCTTGCTCTTCCTTCTCTCTACATGCCAACCTAGACTTCCATTTCCTTCTTAGGCTCTCCTCCTTCTCCCTTGCTTAATTGTTTCCATTCCTTGGTTTTCCTTTCCCTTTTCCCGCTCGATTTTTTCTACTCCTTCCCTCCATCCCTCCGCCACTGCCACTCTTTTGCAAGTTCCTTCCTTTTTTCTGACTATTATTCTTACAACTGTCTAATGACCACTTTCGCCACTTGTTTCCAACCTTTTGACTCGATGCCAAAAAATTTTAATTCCTCATAAAATGAAGGCCCCATAGGCCCTAACTATAGTTTATTAACTCATCCCCGAGTCAATCTTCCTTCAGCATCATCGATATTGCTTACTTTTCTATTGTTGGTTTTGTTATTGATGCTTCGACTGGTGCTTCCTCTTGTATGGTTTATTTAAAAGAAGGCCCCAATTCAGGGATAGAAATGATGGCCTCCTGGTGGAATTGGGTGTACTCATTGAGTGCTACCTGCCATATTCTTATGACTGTAGCTTCCTGGGTGAGGAACTCATATGTAGTGTCGAACATTGGTTAGGCTGATCATGCCATCAATAAAGAAGTCCACTATTCATTGATGTCACCACTGAGTTTTTTTAGTGTCTTTATGTGTTTGTAAGCTGGCGATCGTCGGTCCCAGAGTATATGCTTTGTCTTGGTGAACTCATCTTTTATTTGTTGAATGTGTGCCTCTAGAGTGTCTATTTCTTCCCTGATCATCTTCTGCTGGTATTTTCCTTTGGTGTTCCTGGAATCATTAGGTAATTGATTGTTGTTATGGAGGGGGTAAACAGGTTGGTTCTTCTTTGTAAGGCAGCCTCAACAGCCATGAACTTGTTGCAAGAGAGTGTGGGCATCCTCTACAGCATTAACAGTGGAGTGTTTTAGGGTGGATGCATCAGCCATATTCTATTCTAATTCGATTGGATAGTTTATGGCAGGGTTTGGCATTGCACTTCATGAAACAACGAGAAACTGCTTGAGCTCACAATTAGAAGAAATTAAATGATGGCACGATGCATGGATATGGTCTCAACATTCAACCAATGTGCAAGCTAAAACTTCTTCTAGGGCATTGGGCACAACACTAGTAATTGAAGGCCACAATACCTATAATTTTTCGGTGATCTGCTCTAGTTGACCCTGAAGTTGTTTCTTTTCTTCACATAGGTGATCACGTTTTGTAGTCAATGCAAAAATTTGTTGTAAGTTTTGTTCATGCTCAGTAGTCAAATCATTATGCAATGCCTCTACTCAGCATGTCGTTAGTTGAATAAAATTAAATAATTGGGATAAGGAACAACCTGGGAGATCATCCTAGTTCATCGTAGAGGGTTTTGGAAACTGAATTTGCAAGGGTTATGCACTAGTGATAGACTTTTCTGAGTGTCCATGGGGAGAGGTATCATGTTGTGAAGGTTTGAGGGATGGTGGAGTGGTGTGGATGGAAATGGGGAGGGATGGAATTGAGGGAAATGGATGAAATGGTAATGATATTGGATGGATTATGGTGGTGAGTGGCTGAGTAATGATTAGTCCAGTGCCCATTAGTGGACCTGAATCCAATAATAAAGACAACATGGAAGTGGTGACGACTTCTGCATTGGAGACTGCCATGATGGACTCATCAACATAGTCAACCTCCATGTCCATCTTTGTTTCCAACAAAATTCCATAGGGTATAGTGTCTGAAATGGTGATGGATGTGGATGTTTTATGTGGTGATGGGTTGTGCGAACTACATGACACAACTAAGGTGGAGGATGGAATTTCTTCAACAATGGGTGATGCAGTATGGGATTGGGATTCTTCAAGGGTGAGATCTACAATGTGACTAACAAGGGTTGATTTATTCTTTTTGGCCCAATAGAAGGTTTTGTATATTTTAAACCACGGGGTTTTAGGATGGTAGGCTTGGACTGGGAATTGGGTCCTACTATTGTCAGTGTAGCAACTAAAGGAGTGTAATTAGTGGATCCTGTTGCCTTGAACCTTGAAATTTAGCAAAGGTGGGAAAGGAACCTATTGAGACTTCGATGTTGGTGATGGTTTCCTTTAGGGAGATCATTTTTTCCTTAAATTTTTTGATGACCGGTTGCATCTCCTCCTTGGAATAGCACTTTCTTGAATCTGTAATTGTTTCTCCCCGTAGTAGTTGGGGTATCATTCCTTCGAAGAACCAGATGTTCTTTCCTTCTTGAATCTCCCTTGTAATCCCTAGCCATGAACCAACCTCTATATGTAATGCTTCAGAATCATCATAAATGTTTGGGGTCTCATATGGAATGTGTGGGGATGAACACAATGCAACCTTATCCAAGTGCTACCATGACTAACACCAAACCAAATTTCTGACGAATGCTCAATAAGAAATGATTTTGGAACCCTTTCCGCAACCATGACGACTTCTAGAATTTTATTGTACTAGCCAATGAAGGAAGCCTCGTTTATTTCCTTGCCTCTTGGGTCCCCCAAGGCTCATCAGGGCATGTACTTGAGAGCAAGAGGATGGTCTTCCATGATGGGAGCCAAATCCCAACCCTCTGTTCGGCACCATTTCCACATCATCAGAGAAACAACAAGGTACTCATAAATGAAGTGAATCTCCCACTTGTAAATATTTTCATAGACTTCGAATAGTTCATGGAGAAGGAAGGCATACCAATTCATCTAGGTGCATTCTACATAGTTCTCTGCAGCCAAAATTTTATGTGTGCAGTGATTATTGGAACAATGATGCATTAGCTTCCTCGCAATAATGTATCATGAGAAATTGATATTCGAGGTGTTGATTGGCTCTATGTGTGCTCCTTTTCCTCCTCTCTGTGTATCATACTTGTGGTAATAATCATAATTTCCTATCTCCTTCGCTCGCTTGGAGGTTGTCTAGAATGCAGTTGATATCGCGTTTTCAAATTTTGATAAACATGTTAGCCTTGAAATGTCCACTACATGAATTAGATATCCTTTACCAAGCCATATTGATCCTCCATGCATTCTGCTAACCAGTAGTTTTGTGCACTGTGTTATCACCTAGAACTACAGTGTTATGTACATAAAGTTCTCCATAAAGTTTTGTTCCTTGTTGTCCAAAAATAGGTGTCTAATGGTTATTTCCCTATGTGTGTTACTTAGGGATCGAGTTTTATAAAGGTATTCATATGAATCATTTTCAAAAACCGTTAGCTATCCTCCATCATGATAATATAAGATATATCTTGTCTTGTATACGTCACTGGGTCTTTTCGCGTTTTAGCAGCGAAATTTTTATTGGCTGATTTTGCAGCACAATGATGTCTTAGTCCTGTCACATCATGTCATTAACCAGCCATTTCGTAGCGCATGTTGTCAACTCATATCTGTCTGCGCTACGAAATCACGGATTCGGGGATTAAAACAG